>JAPYZC010000459.1:0-68896 GCA_030522665.1 Ichneumoninae sp. A BG-2022a | reverse complement strand
CCTGAGGACCGCCAAGGTTCGTCGAAGGGCCAAAAGTCGGACCGTTCGCTGCGCCAAGAGCCGGGCTGCTCGACGTCGGCGTCCTCTTCTCGGAGGGTCGACCGGGTCGAAGGAGAGGAACGCAGTTGTTGGCAGGCTTCTGGCTTTTTCCCTCCAGCGACCGCCCTGAGGACCGCCAAGGTTCGTCGAAGGGCCAAAAGTCCGACCGTTCGCTCCGCCAAGAGCCGGGCTGCTCGACGTCGGCGTCCTCTTCTCGGAGGGTCGACCGGGTCGGAGGAGAGAAACGCAGTTGTTGGCAGGCTTCTGGCTCTTTCCCTCCAGCGACCGTCCTGAGGACCGCCAAGGTTCGTCGAAGGGCCAAAAGTCGGACCGTTCGCTCCGCCAAGAGCCGGGCTGCTTGACGTCGGCGTCCTCTTCTCGGAGGCACGACTGCGAAGCAACAGCCAGCGCGGTCCTCACCCCTACAGCCCGGCGGGCGATAAAATCCAGATAAAGGGCGGTCCCGTGTTCAGGGAGCAATGGCTCGCACGTTATGCCTCGCCGAGTCTAAAACGTCGCGCAAACTCCAGCTCGTTTGGCCCTCGACGCGGTCTCCCCGGATCGCCCGGTGGTGTCTCAGCGGAGTCGCCGTCTGAGGTCGACCCGGAAAAGACGGGGACGACGAGGAAGCGGAGAGACCGGCGGTGGCGACCGGGAAAACCGGAGACCCACTTGGATCTCGTTGCGGTACGCGAAGGATCGCCGTTTCACGCAGTAAAAACACGGTCGTCTTACCCTCGGTGCGATAAAGCCACTCGGAGCGACCTTCTTATTTCAACTCGAGCGCGACCTCGGCCCAAGGCGAAACGAGCGCGAGACGAACTTTTCCTGCCATCCCACGATGTCGCCGACGAAGGGGATGGGGGACAGAAAGTTATCATCCCTGAGGAGAGTCGTCAAAAGTATCGTCGCGGGACGGTGAAGGAAAAACCAATGAGCCACCAGACAGAGACTCTCGCGTCGGCAGCGAAGATGTCCTGAATGTATCTGCATCCAGAAAAATATTTTATTTGTCGGCCACCATTTATTTGGTTCGAGTAAAATATTTATTTCATTTAAATAAATATTCATTACATTTAAATAAATATCTATTTCATTCAAGTAACTATTTACTTAATTTAAATAAATGTTTGTTTAAATCAAATAACAATTTTACTTGAACCAAATACACGGTAGCCTTCGAATACATTTTTTTTCTGGGTGTGGGACGACGCTCGATGATGCTGTGAACTACCGGTGATGAGTTCGTTTTTATTTCACTTCCCGATGGGTACGGTTTTTGGGATGTTTTTAGGTAGCTTTGGTGTTTCCAGGTTCATCATAGGATTTCAGGTTAGGGGCATAAAAATTGATGAGTTCTATGTCTGTTTTGCGTACGTACGTCTCCAGGATTGTGTGATCATTCCCGTAGAACTGAGCTGGGCAAGTACGTACGTCAAATACTGAAGTACTTTTCAGTACTTCAGTATTTGACGTACATCAAGTTCTTTTTTAAGATTTAGAGTACCAAGTGCAGGTATTTTTTGAGTACACGCTCGCATTACGGATACTCTATGAATAGCATGACATTCTGTTTCTATTAATTTATGATTATCCGTCTAAATTTTTCAATCAGTATTTTTTTAACGAGAATTTATTTTTTTGAATGGATTTGAAAAAATGTCTTTATTTTGTTTTATATTTAAAAATTCCATTAAAAAATGAAAATGGGACCCTTCTCGTTTTTCTATAAGTTAAATTTGGCACGAAATTTTTGTATGATTTTTTTTGTTTGTATAATTCATTTATCACAATATTGGAATTACTACCAGGAAGCCAAAACACTTGCGTCGCCAGTGTAGATATCCCAAGTATATCTGGGACAGCCCTCAATGACGCCGCAAATTGCCGATGGTGAATTCCCCCCCCCCCCAATGGACATAATTTTCGGGATGTTTTTAGATATCTTTGGTCCCAGGTTCGTCACGGGATCTCGGGCATAAAAATCGGCGACTTCGATGTCTGTTCCGCGTACGTACGTGCCCCAACTTTCGTGGTCGGACGGTCGAACCGGACGAGAGCCCAGCTTTCCCCTTTGAGCTTTTATCACCGGAACACCACGCCAGCGAACTGGAACCAGCGACGTGTAGGTCCCGCCAACGTTTGCTGGTCGAACTGCTCTCAGATTTCGAAGTCGAAGCCAGAGTTTCCTCGCAGGCGCATTCCGACCGAAAAACAACGGAACCATTCCCATATCCGCCAATACGCCCGATATTTGTCGAAGATCTTATCTTTATTCCATCAGACGCTTTTGACACCGGTGTTTCTCGCCAATTCTTCGAGTTTCCGTCCTCTCCGTCCCACCGATCGTGCGCCAGGGTGAACAACGCGCAAGAGCCAAAGTGCGAAAAGCAGAAGTGAAACCTGGCGAGTTGAACCGAAGGCGAATCCGAGAACGTCTTTCTTTCTCATCTTATTTTCGAGACGGCTTATCCGATTTCGTTATTCTTTTCGCTTGATCGAAAGATAAAGCTATGAATTATTGGCGTGTCTCGGAGGCAACTGAACACGCACACTCCGTCATCCTCTCACTCTCCTCCGTTCGGTATATAAGGCTGTTCCTCTGTTCCCTTTCCGTACGGTTTTCCCCACTCCACCGAGGTGGCGGAGGTTGAGAAGAAGAACCTTTCCACCGAGTCTCGCGAAGCTTTCAATCATACCTTCCGCGACCGGTTTATTGAATTTCTTACGTATTCGAGTCGGTGAAGAAGAGGCGAAATATGCTCTCGGTGGATCGGTGGAACGAGGCGTTTGAAAGGAAACATCTCTCGGCGATGCTCCCGAAGGCACTTCAATGTGTTCTCCACGCTCGGTGGCGTCTCGCGAAATCAATTCGGAGCGTGTGCCAGATATGGCATCAATTCCGGACGGAGTACCTTTGGAATTTGTCTAGATTTCATTGCGTTCGATTACTCACGCTACGCCGAAGATTCCTCGGCCATTCGGGGAACCCGAGTTGCTTTGCGGCTCGTTGGCGTCTCCGAAGCATCGATCTGTAGTCGATACGAATGAGTTGCGAGTGCGCTAACTGGCATTACATGTGAAAACGTCTTTCCTAGTTTTGGGATCTTGTAGACGATCCAAATCTAACAAAGTTTGGGACTAAGCGTCGAATTTTAAGACGCTAGTTTCGACTTAAAATTGATCTTAAGTGCAAACTAATAAGAAGCGATCAGAAGATATCCAACAAAAACCTTGTTAACCTCTAGGTATTGTTTTCAACCCATTGTCACAATCACTGATCACGTCATTGGGGAGAACAATCGTTCTCCAGATGATTCCATAGAAACAGATTCAAGAAATTTGTTCGCCAGATCACATATTCATGACAGTACGTTTATCGTCCAAGTTAACCGCATTTGGGATCCAGATATAGATTCTGTGCCGAAAAAGCTTTAAACTACAATCGAATTTGAGTTCAGACTTAAGTTTGAACTTAAGATAGAGCTTACGCATGCGATGCAAGTTCGGGTACAACGTCGGTCTTAAGTTTGATGTCAAAAGCGATCTTAAGTTCGATCTCGAAACTGATCTTAAGTTCAAACTAACGTCTTAAAATTCGACCCTAAGTACACCAAACTTGCGATCGTGCCTCGAGATATCAAACGGGTTGGATCCGCTGGTCTTCCAGGCCGTAAGTTTCGTCGGATCGCGATACTTTCTCGCGCCATTGGTCATCGCCTTAAACTCAATATTTCGCACCTGGGTGTATGATCGAAGATGTCCCAAGGACCTCGAGGATTAATCCTCAGGCGCAGCTGCCGCTGATGCTGCTCGACCGGGGTCAAGTTCGCGGAGTTTCTCCCGGCACTGCAAATTTTCATTTGCACCGAGCTCCCAGCCCTAACGAGGCGACGCGAGCTTCTTAAGCTGGGATGACTCGGACCTTGGACAAACGAAACCTCGACGAATCCCACCGCTTGCTCCTCAGAATTTTTATAATTTTTTTTTTTTCTAGAGTACTGAATCTCTCTCCCTCTACATCACGAGCACTTCTCGAAGGATATCAGGAGATAAATCTCGTCGATGCGCCGATCGCAGTCGCGATTCCGAGAAATCGCGAGAAGACGAGACTCCCGCGATTTTCGTTTCTTCCTCCGTTCGTGCACGGGGTGTATTTATATATATCGTCTGCCCACAAAACGTCGGATCACCATAAAACCGAGTGATTCACAGTCACGGCGTACTCTCTTTGTACGCTGGCGTCCCGGCGCGGCGGCGCGCAAAGTCTTCGCTCCTTCGACGTAATCCAGCCCGGCCAACAGTGTCTGGTGCAGTCTCGGGAATTTTCGATTTTTTTTCCCTCTTTGTACGACGGAGCAACAACATTGTAACGCTCCGATTGCTGAATTTGCGACGATCCTCGGTTATCCCCGAGAACCCGCAAATCTGAAGAAATGTGACGGATTTTATTGCATCGGGAGACTCCGCCTCCGGACTAAGGTTTTTATCTTCCGCGAGAGCACCGTCGTTCGAGAACGCGTATCTCAACACCCACCGAAACGAATTCAGTGGAGAGAAGCGAGCACGCGCGCACCACGGAAACGCAGAGACGCTAAGGCGAAGATAGTATGTAAAAGCACGATTGTAAAAGTCCTCCCGAGGGTCATTAAGGAGCCTCTCGGGAACTCGAATGCGGTGCACCGCGATGACTTCGCGAGAAGTCGACCGCAAGTTCATGCTTCGACAATGGAAAAAGAACGAGTGAGACACTCACGTGTTCACGGATTTTTTTTTATTGGTCTCAACGCGACGCCTAATCCAGATCTTAACAGCTTTTCTCGGAGGCGGGAGAACTATAACGAAATTTTGCGGATGCGGAGGGACAAAGTCACCCGCCGAACTTGCAGATAGAAATTTTCTATAAATAGGTCGGGAGGATGGTAGGATTATGTGCATGGTGGAAAAATAATGCCTTTTTTCGTTTTTTAATTTTTTTTATTTTGTTAAAGTCATCCGCTGAACTTGAAAATGTAAATTGCGTACAAGTAGGTCGGGGGTGGGTGAATATGGGCCAGGGTCCAAGACGGACCATTAGCGCGTTCATGAAGATGGATGGTGTGAAAAAATATTCCTTTTCAGATTTTATTAATGTAGATTTTTATCCGGCAGGTAAAATGCGCTTTCCTTGAGCAAAAAGCATAGACTCAGTTTTGTTCTCTAATTTTTCTTGTTTTTCTCAACGCGTCGCCTAATACTGCAGGCAACAGCTTCTCTTGGAGTCGGAAGGGTTTTAACGAAAGTTTGCACATTGAAGACACACTGAGAAAAAAAAGATAGTGTTTCCTACCATAATGAATAAACCCAGAAAAATAATTTATTTGAGGGCCACCGTTTATTTGGTTTAAGTAATATATTTATTTGATTAAAATAAATATTTATGTAAATCAAATAAATATTTTACTTGTGGCGTACAATGCGGCGTCCGTAAAGATGGAAGGTGAAAAAAAATATTTTTCTCATTTTATTAATTATTTATTATTAATTATTTAATTATTAAATTATTATTTATTTAAATCAAAGAAATATTTTACTTGTGGCGTATAATGCGGCGTGCGTAAAGATGGAAGGTGAAAAAAAAATCCTTTTCTCATTTTATTAATGTTGATTTTTATCCGGCGGGTATGCGCTCCCTTCGAGCAAAAACCACTGGCTGCAGTCGAGGCCAGATGGGGATCTTTTTTTTTCTCTCGAAGGGCGACAGCGACCGTGTGCCTAAAAATAATTCGGGGACTCATGATGGTCGTCGTTTAACTCCGGGAGATCCGTCGGTGGTGGCGTTGGTCTCGGATGAGCATGTTGAGCGCTTCCGCGATGCAGAAGCGCGCTCGAGCATCGGAACGCAAGGCGCAGATACATGCGCGCGCATATTGCGCCCGGTAACGGATACATACAGTGCTTTTGCCCACCTGCGCATAAACTTAATGAATATTAATGCTCATTTCTGTGATTTACGAACGGCAACGAGAACTCGGCTCTGAGGTTCATTATTTTGTATGCAATTTCTTATCCTTCTGGTACGGCGCACGTCGGTTACACCCACTCTTTGCATCGGCGACTTTTATCGCGCGCAAAAAGTTCCATCCCGAAAGACCGCACGCAGAAGCTAGCGGGGAAGCAACTTCGACCGGAAGTGACGCGAAAACGCCCCTTGTGAAAAGTTACGTTTTAAGCAAACTGACAGGTGAGCAAAAGGTAGTAGGTTTTTACTTTTTACACTTTTTACTTACCAGAATGTTTACTTTGAACGTCACTTTTAAGGCGTGACGTTTTACCGTCACGTCCTGTTGATAACTGGGATTTCGAAACCAGAAGTGATGTCACGACGAAATTTGTCAAATTTTTCTGCGTGAAGTCACTTCAGGATTAAAGTGAAATTTTCAAACTGAAAGTGACGTCACACAGATTTTTTTTTCTCTGCCGAGCAGTGGCGCAGTATTGCCCAGTTTTTATTAGACCTCGGAAGATCGTCGGTTCTGGCTACACCCAAAAAAATGTAGTTGACGGCCGCCGTTTATTTGGTTTAAATAAAATATTTATTTAAATAAATATTGATTTCATTTAAGTAACTATTTACTTAATAAAAATGAATATTTATTTCATTTAAGTAACTATTTACTTAATTTAAATGAATATTTATTTAAATCAAACAAATATTTTGTTTAAACCAAATAAACGGTGGCCGTCAAATACATTTTTTTTCTGGGTGTACCTACGCCGGCCAGAGAAGGGCCAACACGGAGTTTTGGCACACGGCAGCCAGAATGGACCGAGCGAAGTGCCGTTTTTCCAGTCACGGCAGAAACCCCACCTGTGTAGTCTCACATGTCGTATCTCTCGTTGACGATTTGCATTCCGCTTTGCATAATTCCGCGACTTGCGGTCAGCGTGAGGGCGAAATAAGCGTGGGTGCAAAAACCCCGCTAGGTGAGGTCGGCGGCCGAAAGGACCGGTAAAAAGTCACCGCCGGACTCCGGTTGTTGGGGCGGAAATGCTGCCGGAGTCATACCGTGTCAAAGTCGCGCCCGTCCTTCCGGACGCGCGTTGATTAAAGTTAACAAATGAAAAGGGGTTTAAAACCACCCCTGTTGCCGATGAGAGAGCGCCACCCCATAAATGTGTACCGGTCACTATGTGCCGTTCCTCTTACCGGTTGGCGCTGGGTATGCGCGACCTTCGCACTGGCGAACGGTGCCAAGGTAAACAGAGCCGTACAAATAGGACTCGATTCATCATCCGCTGTCCTCTTTTTTTCTTTTTTTTTTTTTTGCTGCGCTGTTCGCTTTACCGACGAGCCATACTAAAAGCCTTTTCGGCGAAAAGTCGGGGTCGCGAGGTCGGGGGAAGGGGTTGTTCCAGGGACAACCCTTGAGATCGACCGGTGTGAAGAGCTGAGGAGAAAAAAGACTCGGAGAGAGGGCTCGAGAGAAAGGGATAAATAAGGATCGGTTTATAAAAAAAATGCTTTATATAAAGGTGTCAACGTCGGTTTTCTGGTAGAATTTTGTACAACGTATTTTACGCTTTGGGTTATCCGGTGAACTTTTTTTTTTTACTCTTGAGTATCTCACCTTTCGGCAGATCGAGACTCCGACTCGGAAGTCGGACATTACGCCTGTTTTCATTATAAAATAACCTTTTTTCGTTATGTATAGAACGATGTAAAAAATTGGTGGGAAAAACTTAATGTATTCGTACTGGATGTTTTTATGCATAAATTGGTATGTTAAATTTCATGGACGACTGTGATGAATAATTAATCTATAGTATAATACAAACTTTATAAATACTTTGCTTTTAATAATGTTCTTTAACTTCACTATAAAAGTACTCTAAATCCAATAATTCATCTAAATTTCACTGTAAAATTCTATTAACCATCCATTACAATTATACATTAAATTTAATGTACCAGTTTTTGTATATAAACTTCTGGTTCGGTCATTAAATTTCCATTTTTTTAGCAGTGAATGAACAGCGTAAACCTGGGAATCCGTATGAATTCCCCGCCGGCAGTTGAGCGAAGGGTTAACATTTTTGGAATAGCAAGGATGATTAATCCATGCGTTGATTTGTTTGGTACAAAAAAAATCAGTGAGATGAAACGGATTACAATAAGGGTCCGTAAAAAAAAAAATTTCATAACCGTGCCAGCCTAGATTTTTTTTTTTTACAACACCGCAAAATGATTTTTACGGTTCAGTTTATCCACCCAACTTAAAAAAAAACCTCGAGTATCTCACCTTTCGGCAGATCGCGGCCTCGACATCCGCCGGTCCGCCATAGTTTCCACGATGGAATCACTGGAACGAGCTAAAAACGGCGCAAACTCTCATTGAGAGTCGAGAATCCCGAGCGAGTTTCTCACAGGGCGAATGCCGCGCGCTATATATACGCACCGAGGGGCCGAGAATAAACGGGGCGCGTCTCCCGTGTCACAGTTGCACGGACCACGCAAAAAAAAAAAAAAAAAAAAAACAAGAATCCCCACGCCCGGTCGTTCGAGTTTGAGTTCCGCGCCCCGGTGTTAAGTGAAGCCTCGGAGGCGCGAATAAGATGAGGTAAGAAAACCAAGGTGACACGAAGATTACACCTATTAGACGAACGTTGAATCATGGTTATCGAGGTGATCCTCCGAAGGAGCCGCGCGAAGGAAACCCTCGCGTTTGCACAACCTCGATGTACATGTGAAAAGGGTGGCGGGGAGCTTAGGGGAGACCGGGGCAAAATGGCACACCGGGGCAAAACGGAACAGTGAGGGCAAAACTCAATTTTCCAATAATTTTTCGACGTCCCATTTTGTCCCAACGATACATCCGGATTTTTAAACCCGTTTTGCCCCACACTGAGAAAAAAAATTGGTTGGATTGACTAAAAGTCGCGGTGACATACGTTCAAAGCTGTTATTTATTTGATACAAATAAAGCATTGTTTTGTTAAAAGATGATTTGCTTCAATTTATTTAAAATTTGTCGAGTAAAACAAACATATTTGTTGTACCAACAAAATACACCTTTGAACGTACACCCAGAAAAATAATTTGATTGGCATCCACCGTTTATTTGGTTTCAGTAAAATATTTATTTGATTTAAATAACTATTTACTTAATTGAAATAAATACTTATTTAAATCATATAAATATTTATTGAATTCAAATAAATATTTTTCTTAAACCAAATAAACGATGGCCGTCAAATAAATTATTTTTCTGGGTGTATGTCAACGGCGCATTTGCTTAATCCAACCATTTCTTTTTCTCAGTGCATGTACCATCATCGCCACCATCCAAAAATGATTGGAGTATTGTGTTTCGTCTCATTATCCCGTTTTGCCCCGGTGTGTCATTTTGCCCCGCTCTCTCCTACTCTGGGGCTCGTCGTCGTTGAGGCATCCGAGAGGATGGTAGTCTCTCCCGCCGTCGGAGATGCCGGCAGAAAAAGTTGCGTCGAGGAGACGCTGCCAAGTTGCTTCGCTCTTTGATCTCTCTCCTCTATCGTCGAGCGCGCTCGCCCAGCAGATTTTCGTTCTATCCGTGCGGGCTCTCTCTCTCTCGAGACGGATATCTCTCGAGTGGCTCGAACGAGCTTCGCTGCCGCTGCGAAAACAAAAGTAGCGGAGCTACCGAGAGTCGATCGTCGTCCCGTAATTTTCCCGTTCGCGGGAGCCCATCGACGATGGGGCTCGTTTCGTTCCTCCGGAGTTGACGAGTGGGTTTCATGGCTCCGGCACGAGGCCGCTCCGGTGGAAGCGGCAACGAGAGAGAGCAAGGTTACAATGTAGTCTTTGCAGAACCACCGCAACCACCGGCCGTAAATCTAATCGGTCCGACTCTCTCTCGGGCTCTCGGCCGTCCTGAGGAGGCGACTTCTTCGGCGAAGTCGGGAGACTCCGCGGGCGAACGCCCGGTGATCGTTCCCAATCGGGGGCCCGGCTGCGCTCGGTTGCACTTATCGTTCTCCTTGGGTTGAGCCACGCGGGCCTTCAAGACACTTCGGGTCGCCCGAAGTGGGCTGCCTTGATCACCTGTAGGAAGAGGATTTTGAATGAATCTCGTAAAATTGTGAGAGACGCAACGTACCGGATGGAAATGTCACGCGGGGCCGGTGCTGGCCGACGACGCGCCAGCACTGGGCCTGTCCCACATCCTCTCTAGGGATGGGACACGCTTTAGTTCCCTGAGGAAAACGTATGGCGTATTCCGTAACATTTCAACATGGGTCTTCACATCTTCGATTGGGTCTGCGATTTTTTATATGGCTGAACTAACTCTCGGAGGCACTGAGATTTTCTATCGGATTAAAAATAAATTGATTGTAATTATTTGTGATAAAAAATGAAACTCTTGATCGCGATAATTTATGAATCTAAACATATTCTGAAAAATCTTGTGACGCATATAAAAAAATTTGAGATTTGAGCCTCAGTGGGCCACTTTCTATTTTTCTTATGCAATAAAAAAAAATCACTGAAATAATGTAACTGAACAAAAAATCAGTGAAAAAGATTGGAAGAAAAATTCAGTCGATTATAGGTTATCCATTTTTATGGCTTGATAATTTTTTGTTTGCAACCCTCTATTCTTGGGAATTTTTTCAGATTGCCCGAAGGATTTTTTATCTTAAAAAAAAAAAACACACACACATACACATACATGCCACACGTTACTCCCCACTTCGAGTACGGGAATGAATCCAATCTCATTCATCTGCATAACGCGCCTCGCCGTTTCCATTAACCATCGCGCCTCTTTCCCTGTTTTTTAATTTAATTCAACCGTCCGACATCCTCCGTCCGGAAGCCCTCGGCCCGCGCTTTGACAGTCGCTCTGGGTTTTCAATTAATTTCACCGCCACACAAGCTTTCCTTGCCCGCCGTTCGATCCGCGACCGATGCAAATACACCGGCACACTTCCACAGCGGTCTCGGGCGGCGTTCGAAGTAACCTACGAGAGTTTCGTTGCCCACTGGCTCGCGTGCGGTCGAGAAACCTCGACGAGTTTCCAACATCGAGTCCGCCAGTGCCCGGGAATTAATTCCGGCGAATCCGTACATTTAATTTAGAAACGCGAAGCAATTTTGTGTATTTATCGACGTGAGAGACGGAGAGCGAAGAGGGTCGAGGAGAGTCCGCGCTCGAGTGCGGGACGCGAGAGGGTTCGAGGGAGCTTCGGGCCGCGGACCGCGTCGAGAGTTCAACTCCTAACTCATCCGCACCAGTCCGGACCGCGCTCCGCCCGTCTCCGGCCCTCTTTGACGATCCCGGTTCATTCTGGCCCGGCGACCTCGGACGTTTCTCCCCCGACCGCACCGGTCACCGCACACCGGCGTCGACATAAATCGCGGGCATCATTCGCCGCGCTACATCCGAGACCGCTCTGGGACACACCGAGTACTCAGAGACGGAAGGCAAGACGCGGAGGAGCGGGAATGATCGTCCTCTTTCCTGGCAACGATAACGACTCTTGCCCGGGAACTCCGAAACGCTCCGTCGCTCGCTCGCGGATCCTTTGAATTCCCTTTCATCCCTCAACCCCTTCCAGGAAACCCTCTCGGGAAAACGAATTAAACGTTTCGCAGTCCCTAATTTCACCCGGTGGAACACACGTTCGCGGTGAACGGGACTGTTAAATAAGGAGCAGCAATTCGAGGTCCTTTGGCGCTGGAGGATGTTGCACGCGAGGTCAACAAATACGAGTTTGAAAGTAATTTGGGATCGTTGCCAAATTAAGAGTAAAAACTCAAGTTTGTTTATGCAAATTAAACAACAAGTTTATTGAAAGAAAGATGATTCATTTGTTCGTTTCCAATAATTCTTAAGGAGGGAGTCTCGCTGCGCGCTGACTTCGCATAAGTTCAACAACAATAAGAGAACATTTAAAGTACTTCTTGATAGTGTAAAAATCTGAAAGATTAATTTTGCATATTAATAATTGCAAAATGTTATTAACAAATTCATCAAAAAATTAATTGGTTAACAAATTACCCGGCAACAAAACTTTTTTTTTTATGAAAATGAGTCGTTTATTTTTCTGAATACGTATGAATTTTTTCAGATTTTTAGATTTTTTTTAGATTTTTAGATTTCTATTAAAAAAAATGAAAAATCAACGATTACTTAAAAATCTGAAAAAATTCATTCGACGGGTCTTTTGTATCGTCGGCGTATTTTGTTTCTCCAAGTCTCCAAGTTCCACTTTTTTGCCACGTTTTTCTAAAATAAAATACTCTTAATAAGAAGCATTAATTTGACGAGTTCCTTGGCGCTGCAGGATGACCCGCGACCCGCGTGAGAGAGATGGAGAGACTGTAATTGAAGAAAAATGGATTCGGTGTGTACGTCGGTGTA
Source organism: Ichneumoninae sp. A BG-2022a (assembly GCA_030522665.1). Lineage (NCBI taxonomy): Eukaryota > Metazoa > Arthropoda > Insecta > Hymenoptera > Ichneumonidae > Ichneumoninae sp. A BG-2022a. The sequence continues at coordinate 56,471 of JAPYZC010000459.1, read as the reverse complement.
TTTTTTTTCTCCAAGTTCCATTGAAGTCCTGTCTTCAGGCACAGCATTTTTGAGCTCTTCGTAGGTCGTTGACGATTTTAGTGCAATCCCGGCGAGAATTTATCGTAAATTGCACAAATTTCTTCCTCGACAGTTATTCTTTTTACCCTGGCAGTTTTTAATTTGGATGATTTTTTTTTGCATGTTATTTTTTTTCTATCTGTATAAAATGAATAGCGTGAAATCGCGAGTCCGTACGAATTCCACGTAGGCAGTCGAGCGACAGGGTGGAATTGTCGGAACGGCGAGGATGATTAATTAGCATCGTGCGTTCGTTCGTTTGGTAGGAAAAAAAAAGAAAAATCGGTGGGATCAAACGGATCGGAAGGTTTTTCATTTGATCCCGTACAGAGACGCAAAAAAGAGCTCGAGCGTGGGCATTAGATTTTAACGAGGCAATTCATCACCCAGTCGGGGATGGTGCGGGTGAAAACCGAGTACGAGAATCTATACGAGAGACAGAGGCTCCGGGATCGCGTACTTCATTAATTAGCGAATCCCAATCTACGCGGGGCTTTGAAAGAAGGCGCGTCTGTCGATCGCCGTGTGCGCTTCGTTTGGGATTTTTTTTTTCGTTCGCTCGTCGAAGCTTTTGTATGAAACTCGCGTGAAATCGTCAAACGCGAGTGGATTGGTAGCCGAGCGCTTGCGAAGAGTTTGCCCTGGCAACAGTCTGAAATCGATTATCCAAAACTCAACGAACCTGCCGACCCGCTTTTCGCTTGGGAAGTGGCCTCATTGCGAAAAGCCACTTCGATAAAAAAAATTAAATGATGCCTGAAAATTGCCGAAATCACAAAATCTTTTGCCGAACGGCGAGACCATTTTTTTTCGGAAAAAAGAATCTGAAGTTTCAAGTATGCAAGATGACAGCAAAACTGTTGCACGGAGAAAAATAGTTCTGTTTCTCTAACAAAATGTAGATCGTTAATAATTTATTGTTGAGGTAGCAAAAATATTTGGCTGCTACAGCGCAATATTTGCTGACACTGAAATATATTTAGTTTTCCCTATGTTAAGCAGGTGGTTATGGTAACAAAATTTTTGTCCGTGCGCGAGGGAAGTGGACTCGTTGGAAAAAGCCCCTTCGGTAAAAAAAAAATCAGATTATGCCTAAAAATTACTTAGATCACAAAATCTTTTGCCGAACAGCGTCATCAATTTTTTTTTTTCTTAAAAAAAATAAAAACCAATCTAAAATAGCAAGAATGCGTGACTACAGCAAGACTGTCGCGTGGGAAGTTGCCTCATAGGAAAAAGGCTCTTCGGTAAGAAACATCAGATAATGCCTGAAAATTTGCCAAACGGTGAGTCGACATTTCTTTTAAATTATGAAAAAAAAAATACAAATTTCCCTAGAAAACGAATCTGAAATTGCAAGGATGCAAGACCGTCGACGGCCGCCAGTCGCGGCAGCTCTCTTCCTCGAGCGACCCACCGAAAATAAAACCCGGGGATCTCTGGTTGATCCTCCGGCTTATCGTAAATCATATATACGCTCCACTGATAAATCCAGATATTTCGGAGACCTCCCGTATCGCCGCGATCTCCCGCGACCCGAAATCGTCCCACGATACTGCACAGTGTTTTTCTCGGAAGTGGACCAAAGTTTGCTGTTACCAAGCTACAAATCTGTCGTGTGCCTCCCGTCCGCCTCCCGCAAGCCGGCAACGAGATATATTCCCCGATCGCATATCTCTCTTCGTTCGCAAAAATTTTATTTTTGGAGAGCCCGATCGTCGTCGCTCGTCCGTCTGACTTTGACCTGCCGTTTCTTTATTTCGTCCTTCTTCTTTATTTCACTGAGAACCGGCATAGCCCGGCGATGGGAATCGCGGCAATGCCGTCGAGTCGTTCGGTCGAAACTGTTCGGACGTTATCGGACGTGTAGAATTTATATTTTCTCGTCGCCGATGCACATTCGCAAGCACATTCGCAAGATGCACATTCGCAAGATGCACATTCGCAAGATGCACATTCGCAAGATGCACATTCGCAAGATGCACATTCGCAAGATGCACATTCGCCGATGCACATTCGCCGATGCCCATTCGCCGATCCTTCGATCGCGTCCCGTTACATATCGTATCCATTATAAATTCCCAACGGAGCGATCGCAATAATAAAATTAATCCAGGCGAAGGCCTTGCATGATGTCTTTACAACCGATGAGGAGAAGAAGCAAAAAAAATAAAAAAATAAAAATGATCAGTTCCTCATGCTAATTCAGCTTCGATCTGATACACACGCACACGTTCGCCAAAGGTTTCCACAGTGGATTACAACGGTGACCCTTAATCCTCATTATCATAATAGCCATTAGCATAACTGCTCGGCAAGTGGTAGGAGAGAATCGTCAGTATGTGTGAATTCGCAAACCGCGGGAGCAGCCGATTCGCTCGTGACACCATACCGTAGACATGACGCCAGAGAATCTGTATTGACAACAATCGCCTTAACGATCGTTGTCGTTCGCCAGTCGTTTCCAGCCACAATGAGAGAAGGTGCGATAAACGCGCGCGCGCGCGAGCGTTTTGCCTTCGAGGTCTATCGAGACGAACGGAGATGAGGAGGAAGGAGGTTGAATGCGAACCGAGATGCATTGCGAAAGCTTGCGCACGTTTGTATCGTGTGCGACCGATCGCTCGAGGTGTAGGAAGGTATGGCATAAATTCTAACTGTGCACGCTCGTTCGACCTGGACCGGCGTGATAGTTCGATGAGGAATCAATGCGCGACGCTGCGCCGGCGAGACGATCGCGCTCAGCCTCGGTCCAGCATCGGACGCCCAATGATTGGACGAGATCATTGTTTTCATCGCACCTCTTTCACCTTTTGGAGATTGAATTATAATCAGATATGCGATGCGTGATACGTGTGGCGGGGACGCTGAATGCTGCTGCTGGCAATTTTAGAGCGTTACGTCGGGCCATTGTAAGGTCTTGATAAGGCCCAGTTAGCGCCCAATCGGGCCCCCATGTAACTTCTACAAGGGTGCTTGCTTGTAAATGTTAAAATGCATTTTTGGGACTTTCTTGACGATTACCTCATTGGGACCTTTTCAGGACAATATCCGATGTTGGATTCATTTTCAGAGCGACAAAATACTTCGAAATACGCTGCTTAGTAGTGACCAAAAAAAACAAAAAGAATTTTGGCCAGAAAAATGTACTTAATTCTCATTTTTCCAATTTCAAAAAGGAGAAAAAAAATTTCGATATATAAAATTTTTTCTGCAGCCATTGGCTTCGGTTAGTCGATTTTCGGACAGACAACGTACAATCTTCATTTTTTAAGAAATTAAAAAAATTGATAGTCTTTAGCATAGGAAATCCTATGGTAAATTTAGTGAAACGGCACTTATTTTCAATTTCGAGATATCGAATTGGAACCATTGCTATCAAGTTGCATATTTCCCACTAGATTTCATTACCGAAAAAAATTAATGTTCGCGTTTTTACCCAACACAAATGCAAAAATTGAGTGGTAACTTCACGCTGGTTTTTCATTGGCGATTCCAAAAACCACTCTATCATGTGTACTTTTCCCCACAGAACACGTCAGCTACCTCGGATTTGAAAAACTATTATACCCTCGAAAATGTGTCCTACGTTACATATACGTGTTTTCGAAAAAAAAAAATTGTTTCACCGTGAAGTTAAATTTTTATGATAAAAAAAAAATGAAAACAAACCTCACACGCTTTGGGTGATTCTGCGAGATTCATATTCCCCAATCACGTACGCGGGTGCACCGTGACTTCACTTCGGGCCCGACGGCAGTTTCGAAACTGCGAAACTCATCTTCCCCCTCAATCACGCGTGCAACGGGGATTCTCGACTTCGCATCGCGATGACGCGGCAGTTTCGAAATTGCGAAACTCATCTTGGCGAGCGTGTGTGCGCACGTGGCCACGGCAATTCGACTTCGTTTCATACGAGCGGTAGTTTGCGCACGAATGCTAATTCGCGTGGGTCGACGGATAGGCTGCGGCTCTCCGACTCGCTGCGTTATGCTCGCCGGCAACATTCGGACCTCGCGTATAATAACGCATTTGTACCTGCTGCGCCGTGTCTCTCGCCGGTGGTTGATACCGGGCGTGCGAGAGAACGCGATGATCATCGGGAAGGATAAAGCGATCGAGAAAGAGGAGCGAACGAAGGAGGATGCTGCGAACGCTGAACGAGAAGGGGAGCCTCCAGGACTCCGCTCCGAGTCTTTTTTCGGTGCCCTCCCTCCATCCACCCACACGCATGATAAATGCCTCGGCAAAGTTCATCTCGTTCGGTTGATCACTGCAGGGAATGGCCTCTTCTCCTTGCGATATTAATACGCCGTTTCTATCGTCCGATTAATTTTTCGACCCCCCCTTCCGCCCCCCGCCCAGCGCACTCAATCTTTCCGCGGTGTATTTTCAGTATGGAAATGCTCGGAACATTTTTCGCTCGAAACCCGACGACGAGCAAGACGCGCGGGACACGGAAATCGGTCTCGGGAATTGAATTCGTGGCGAGGAAATTAAGGTAGCTGCTGCATGGAAATGCTAGTCAAAGGGATGCTAAATCTTCACAATTGGTTATATAAAAAAGTGTGCATTTGTTGACAGTAACGGAAGTCGATTGCATTACTGCATAGGTCATCAAGGAAAATATTGATAACGATGTTTTTGTAAATACGTGAACTGATAAGTGTTTCATTTTCGTTGCGTTTTTTCACTGTACCACGGCTCATGTTGTTACTCAAACGTTGCTCTACGGATTCACCGAGTAGATTTTTTAAATAGCTTCGGCAGTTCAAAAATGACAGCAGTTTGGTTATCGAAAAAAAATGCACCAGTTCAAGAATAGGCCGTATTTGTTAAACAGTCAATGCTACAAAAAATCTACTCGGTGAAGTCCTAGAGCAAAATTTAAGAAACCAAATGAACCGTCGTACATTAAAATTGGTTAAAAAATACGGATTTTACTTTGAAAAAACCTAACAAAACCTACTATCATGGAAATTTGCATTTACCAGTAGTCTTCCAGGACCATCGCGATTAATATATCTCTTGGTTGAGAACACATGCAGCAAATCAACCTCCTATACTGTCAATAAATGCATACAATATTGGATAAATAATTGTACAAATTTAGCTCAATGACTAGTGTGCCGCGCCGATGCTGACGTCTTATCGCTTATCAGGGAAAAAGCGATTGATATCGTTAGGTCGGACGCGTTGATGGACGAGGCTGAACGCAGGAGGACATTGAGGTCGGTTGTCATCGGCAGTGACGTATCAAAGCCAGCGCTCGTGCCAAAATACTCCGACTTTTTCTCCCAGCCCACTTTTCCGGTCGAGTCTTCTCGTTGGTTCTTCTATATACATGTCGGATCTCCTTTGAACTCCTCGCGCCAGCCCTTCCTCGCCCGTCGCTGTTTTCCCTGTCAATCAATAACACCGAGTGTTTGCTAATAAAGTTCCGGCGGTCGGAGTGGCAGGGAAAAGGGAGAAAGATTATTGAAGTAAAAAAAAAACGGGGGAATATAATATAAGACGAAGTGGATTTAATTCAATCCGAAGAATGTCCTTGCGCTTCGAGAAATCTCATTTGTTATTCGATTTCATTGACGCAAGACGCTATTATCTTCCTTTGAAATTTTCAGTGCTAACCTCACCCGAAGAACATTCGCCGGGAAAACCATCGTCGTGAGAGCACCGCCTTGCCAGTGGACTTTCTCGACCGAGGAATCTCTCGATCCTCGCCAATATCGGGGGGAAGGGCGGGCGGAGCGATATCATTGCTGGCGGATCGCGAACTCGGCTCTCATCGTACGATATAGGCGAATCGACGACGCTAGTAACCTTTCCTTATCTGCGCTCAATCGAGAAACTGTTGTTCAGTTTGAACGATACGGAGCTGCCGAAGCCCCCCGCATAGTCGCTTCCTCGTCTGGAAATAAACTGGGCTCCTCGTGGAATTCGATCAACATCTTTCAAAAATGACGTTCCGTTTTATCCAAAAAGGACGATAAGAGCTTTTCCGTTTTGACAATTTTTCCGTGGTCGGAGATGATCCTTGGAGTGCCGATGACTGAAGAGTTCGCCATGCCGACCAGCAGTCGGGGGGCCCCTTGAGTACGAGCCTCGTGGAATTCGATCGACATCTTTCAAAAATGACGTTCCGTTTTATCCAAAAAGGACGATAACAACTTTTTCGCCTTGACAATTTTTCCATGATCGCAGATGATGGTTCGCCATGTCGACCAGCTGTCAGGGGGGCCCCCCGAGTACGAGACTCACGAATTTCGATCAACACCTTCCAAAAATGACGTCCCGTCTTATCCAAAAAAGGACGATAACAACTTTTTCGCCTTGACAATTTTTCCGTGGTCAGAGATGATTCTTGGACTGCCAATGACTGAACTGTTCGCCATGCCGACCAGCAGTCGGGGGGCCCCCTGAGTACAAGCCTCGCGCAATTCGATCAACATCTTTCAAAAATGACGTTCCGTTTTATCCAAAAAGGACGATAACAACTTTTCCGCCTTGACAATTTTTCCATGATCGCAGATGATGGTTCGCCATGTCGACCAGCGGTCGGGGGGGCCCCCCGCGTACGATACTCACGAATTTCGATCAACACCTTCCAAAAATGACGTCCCGTTTTATCCAAAAAGGACGATAACAACTTTTTCGCCTTGATAATTTTTCCGTGGTCAGAGATGATCCGCGGAGTGCCGATGACTGGACGTTTCGCCGTGCAGGCGCGAGAACAATGTCCCAGCTCTCAGGAGGGGGGCCCCCCGAGTACGAGACCGCGAAGAGTGCCTCGTCCGCGTTACCGAACCTTTTACGGTCGTTCCATCGGCGAGAAATATCACCGCGACGAATCACTAATCACCGGTGCCTCACGTCGGTCATCAATAGATCCGTTGCGCTTCTATTTTACTCGGGACTTTCGTTTTATAGGTGACGCGGGGGCCTCCCTCGGTGTCTCTCCGTGCAGTTCCTCCTCCGTTCTGCCTCTCGACGAGGTCGGAAGGACCTCACTCCCACGTTGAGCCATACGCGTTACGTCCTTTCGATTCCCACCCGTCGATAAACGCAACGCTCCGTACATACTTGAGCCACGGTGCAACACGTTGAACTGTGCGGCGAGTCGCAGCATTCGCGGTTTTACGATCGTGATGAACCCGGAACGGCCGCGGCCTCTGGCAGAGCGCGAGCGACGAGCGTTACAGCGCTATCCAGCGCCCGGCCAAACCCCCGGCCTCCCGCGCTGTCCCATCGGTTTCAGCGTTTCCCTCGAGCGAAACGGAACGCGGTACCGATTCGACACGTCAATTAGAACGCGATTTCCCGTTGGCACGGGATAACGCGCGCGCATTGACGATGGAAACGCGCACCAAAGCCTCGTGGCCGCGGCCCCCGTGAACGCATGTTGTGCAGACACCCAGTCGAATACCTCTTCCACGTTCGATTTACAACCGCGTAATCGAGGGGACCGCAGTTCTCTCGGCGCCTGTCGCGGCGCATTTCCTCGCGCCGGATAACACACGGGCACCGCGGGAACTGTGCGTGTCGTGTAACGTCCGTGGGCTCGCGCGAAAATCGTTTGACGGGAAGCCAGATGAGGGAAGCCCGACGAACGATCCGTCGAGGTGTCCGTCGGAAAGCTCCCTCAGCTGACCGGGCACCGGAACGCACGGAAAGCGGATAAAATTAATTGAAAATTGGAACGTGGAGACGGCGAGGAACGTGCGTATAACTGAGGGAAAGCGGACCAGTTTTTATCAATTTTTTAAAACTGTTTTTACCATTATTACGAATTATTACAACTTTTTACTATTATTACCATTTTACCAACTATTACCATTATTAGCATTACCATTGTTACCATTATTACCAACTATTACCAATTATTACCATTATTACCAATTTCTTTGGCGCGACATGAAAATATGAACTCCCATCTCAGATTTACGAGAAGATTTCCTTTCGCTTCTCGGTGTTCCGTTCTGCCCCTATATCCATCATTAAAATCCAAAAAGACTAAAATCGGAAAGGCGTGTATTACATGATCGCATGTACAGAGAAAACACGTCCTTCTGATTTCAGTCGCGGGATACATTATGTATGTGCGCACATGTGAAAGGGTTAATGCTATGTAGCAGGATCGGAAGAGGCGTCATTGAAATACAATTCTCACGGGCTCATGTCGGCTGTGCAACCGGTTATTAAAGCAGCGGAATCGGCTCTTGCCCGGGTAATCAATAATTGCTGCGGAGTATTATTAGTGTTTGATAAATCGTGGTATTAGCCGCGCGTCCGGATAGATCCGTTTCGATTTTATAATCACTGTTCGTTATCTATCCGGCCGTACGGCTACTTGGTGTCGATCGGGTTATAAAGCAAATAAATATACGCACTGTATCTATCGCATCTTTAACTTATGTTTTATTCATGGATGACTTACACCGAGCGTAATTATTTATTACCCAAACGAGTTATCGCTGACGGCCTCGCGTGAATACACGGGGCGTTTCGCCTCATATATAATAAACAATTTCGAAAATGACTAATTTGCTAAATTAATAATTACGAAAATTAATATTTTCGAGAATTAATAATCACGAAAATTAATAACTTCCAATAATTCCGGATTGTCGATACAGTTGGTCTTTAAGAAATCACTAACTCTTCCTGAAAAAAAAAGAAAATGATTACGATTTTCGCGAACAGTGCCAATAATTTTTTTTCTTATATTAATTGGACCGCCGACTAGCGAAATCGTCCACATGCATGAGTTATTAAATTAATATAGCCGAGACGAGCCCCGAGTCGTCCCAGTTCTCTTTCTCTATCTCCGCCTTCACAGGAGCGAGTCGGGCCGTGGGTTGATCGATGATGTGCCGCCGCGAATCGGAAGATTGAGCGGGCCTGTCGTCATTACAAAATTAATCCTATTAGCGAGTCTTGCCCGATCGCGACTCGCCGCGCTTCGTGCGAAAGTTTGGCCCGTCTCAGCGCCCGCGTCCCGGCGAGACATGGGAAAGGCTCCCGCGATCGCCCGAGGGCCGACCCGCGAATTGTCTTCCAGGCCTCTCCTCACCGCACCTTGCACCTTCACGCTCCAGCGAATTCTATCGCAACCTTCCACGAGAAAGGCCACAATTTCGTGGATTCGATCCGCGGACGTTGCTCGCGCCGCGTTCGGCTCGCCAATTTTTTTGTCACTCGCCGTTGCGTCGGAACGCTCGCCGCTCGGAGATCTCAGTCGGTGTCGTCGGCGCACGGTAAATGTACACAATTGAATTACGTCTACATGTGAGGGACGTGGAGAGCGAAGAAAAACAAAAAAAAAAAAGTTCGGTCGAGCAAAGTGCTCGGGGGGAGGGGGAGGGGGGGGGGGTGGGGGGTTCGTAATAACCCGGTGTATTCCGGGATAACCTTCCATCGCGAGGAGAGGCTGGATGCGCTGCTCCCCGGTTGTACTTGGAACAGTTATGGGAACCAGGTCGTACCTCGGTCGTTACACAAGCTCGCTCGGTCTCCGCTTTGCGGGATGGGCGAGGCTCCTCTCGTGCTCGCGGTTCGGCATCCATGCAGCCGCGGATAAGTTCCTCGGCCGAAGCAGCCCTGCTCCTCGCGCACTTACCACGGTGAAAGTGCAGAGATCCCTCCGCGCCGTGCATCGCAGGACTTGTAACTCTAATCCTATCCAAACCTCGCTCGTCAGGCGAACCGGCGCGCCGCTCCGCGAAGCCGATTTTACGTGTCGTTCGCGACGATCGGTAATCGGAGAGCTCCGCACACGAATTTCGGAATGTGAGCAGCGATGGCGATTCCGTCTGGCAGTGGGAAACTTCGCCCGGCACGAGAATATCTTCGTGGACCAAGAAAGTTTTCGATGGCCTTTGCGAAAAAATTTATTAGGATTTTTTTGAGCAGTTACTGACTGAGCTTACACCCAGAAAAAAAATTTATTTGACGGCCACCGTTTATTACGATTAGGTAAAATATTTATTTAATTTAAATAAATATTTATTTAAATTATGTAAATAGTTATTTAAATGAATTAAATATTTATTTAAATCGACTAAATATTTTACTTAATCTTAATAAACGGTGGCCGTCAAGTACATTTTTTTTCTGGGTGTAGTTCGCTTCACCTCGTCGAACTCTTTCAGCAGTGTGAAAAGAAATCGTACATTTAAGGTAGGCCGAGCGATGCAGTCCCGCCAAACGTGTTTCAGGGAAAAATTCAAACATTTCTCGATGGGTTAAAAATCTGAAGAAATCCAAACATTTCTCGATGGGATAAAAATCGGCAACAAATCAATCATTTGGACGGCGCTGCAAATAATATTATTGACAAATTGAAGACAAAAACGATTGTTCATCAATTTACCCGGCAACTCAACTATTTTTTTTACATAAAAATTTTAAAAAATCTATCTCGAAAAATCATCGAGATAGATCTTTCCCGTTGAGCCAATAATTTCTATTTCATTAATTTATTTTACGCATCATGTGCGAAAATCGTTGATTGGAGAGCTCCGGATCCGAATTTCACCAAGTGCATCGTTGGCTATTGTGCCTGGCGGTGCTGAACCGTCGCGGCAGTCACGAGAACCACCTTCATGGACCAAGAAAGTTTTCAATGGCCTTCGCATAAAAATTGATTACAATTTTTTTTTTCTTCAGTTACCGACCGAGCATAGTTCGCGTTACCCCGTCGACCTCTTTCCATTTAAAGAGACTACGTTCCGCGATTGTTTCATTCGACACCCGACAGTGTTGAAACTGCCGTATGCCGTGTCCGTTATCTCCAGCGATCGGAAAATCGTCGAGATAGATCATTCCCGTTGAGCCAATAATTTCTATCCTCCGACGGTGGCTTCGACTGGGTACAATCGAATCCGCGTGCGATTGTGACAGCGTTCGCTGCCGGGTATAGCGTCGGCCGTTGCGGGACCGCACAATCCAAACGCATCGTCCGGAGGAGCTCGCAGATAGATCACCGGAGCCACCGCGTGCGAGGATCAAACAGGATCCTGAAAATCCCTAACACGTACCCACGCGGCGGTTAGGAATAGTCTTGCCCGGGGTCAGATCAGGGGGTCGACATTGCACGAGCATTCTGCACGCTCCTCGCACACGAACGCGCGTCCTCGAGGATCCTCGACTCGGAGCGGCACACATATCAGGCTCGCTCGGGGCCATACAGTCAAAAGGTGTATGGTAGCTTACAAAACATCGCCGGAGAACTTTCACGCGACGGGACGAGCGTTAACGGCGCGATGTTCCGCGGAGCGGGATCGAGGAGGATCGCGGTGGACTAAAGTTCGCATGTGGTGCCAGACCGGATTGACGGACGTTGAACCGAACGAATTCGGCTCGGCGGGTGGAATCATCTACACATGTTCTGCTTGTAACGCATCGGTCATTAGGGGATTTATCCGTGGAGTCAATGAAAATCTGTCCATCTATCTATCTGCACCGATTAATATTAAAATTGAAGCAAGTAGGACTTGGTTGAAGTATGAAGCGAGTAGTCCTTGGTTGAAGTATGAAGCAAGTCGTCCTTGATTGAAGTATGAAGCAAGTAGCCCTTGGTTGAAGTATGAACCAAGTAGCCCTTATTTAAAGTATGAACCAAGTAGTCCTTGGTTGAAGTATGAAGCAAGTAGTCCTTGATTGATGTATGGAGCAAGTAGTCCTTGATTGATGTATGAAGCAAGTAGTCCTTGGTTGAAGTATGAACCAAGTAGTCCTTGATTGAAGTATGAACCAAGCAGTCCTTATTTATAGTATGAACCATGTCGCCCTTAATTGAAGTATGAAGCAAGTAGTCCTTGGTTGAAGTATGAACCAAGTAGTCCTTATTTACGGTATGAATCAAGTAGTCCCTATTTACAGTATGGACCAAGTAGTCCCTATTTACTCTATGAACCAAGTCACATAGATGGAGTACTGACGTTTTCCTCAAGTGGTGCAATGATGAAGACTTCTCGCTGTCCCACAGGCTGGAGTGCCACATCGTTGACCTCCGTTAAATCGGATGGAGGACAGCCATCGACTTTGACACGGAGAGACATCGACCGAGCGGCTGAGATCCAGTCACTTCGAGATTCGTCAAGGTGTCCAGCGACGTTCTGGAAGTCATTCCAGAAACGCTCGTGCCGCAACGACGACGACGATTACGAACATTTGTCATAGCGTCCCGTCAGATTCAATTTTCACGACGTGACGAATGTGTACATTCTCCCCAAAGCGTTCAGATACACCAAGAGATCGTCGTAACACTCGGGTTAAGGTTCTCTCGCCAACGTTTTTTCTCGATCTTAAATTTTTTGCTTGTCAGCTCGATTTCCTTTGGTCGTTACACATTCGCGGATAGGCCGGACAGGAGCCGCGCGCCGTTGACCAATATCTCATTCCGTCGATGTGAAAACGTGATTACCGCGAGCGATGTTTTATGCCGTATCCAATTAGGTCGCGATTCCGAATCACGCCTGACCGAAATCGGCAGTACAGCGAGCGACCGAAGTACATGTATTTTCACCAGATTTCGTTTCGGTAACGTGCAGCCTCTGTAATGTATGTAATATCCGCCGTAAGGATCATTATTATCTTATAAGAACGTGCCCATGTGTTCGGCGAGACTCGCTTTTCGCAGGGAATCGCGCACCCCCCACCTATGAAACGGCCTTTCGATCTGTCGTAACCTTCCTCTGTGTCCAATCGAACTTCGACAATTTTATGGATAATGCGAACGGGCTTGATTAACGCCGTATCAACATCTGCGAACACACGGGCCAGCGACTCATAAAACTTTGTCACCGAACACCCTGGTCCGCTACTAAATATTCCGAAGACCACCCCAACGAACGGGATCCATATTCATAAGCCCAATTATCCCAGATATTTGAATTAAACGTCGTCCCATATCTCTCGCGGTATGAAAGGGGGCAGTTTCGCGTCCCCGCTTTCCCGCCCTTATATACACGGGACACAGCGCGGGGGGAGTCAAAACTGCGAAGGGTCGGATGGACCGGAACCCGGAGCAGCCCAGGACATCACGGCTGGCGCGAAGGGTAACTGTCCATACACGGCAATCCGGCGATACAGCGGGAGCGTGGGAGGGATCCGAGTGAGCAAGTGCCGTTAAGATTAGCATCGCCCACCCCCCTAAAACCGAGGTGAGATCTCGTCCGTTGACCATGGCCGGTTATATGGCTCGCTCGTTCAACAGATAACGGGCTATTGCCGGCTGGCGTCGAGTGTCGCTTCGACTTGCTGCACGAGAGACCAGCGATATAACATGTGCCGTAGCGAACGATTCCACCCCTGCATTATATCGCAGCCATCAGAGACGCGAACTACCGGCCACGAGCCGTTGCGATCGTATACCGTGTGAGAAGTCTTGGTGAAACGGCAGCGGAAAAATAGGTCAGTAAAGACGACTCGAGTTGGTTCGCGGTTTTGGGTAGAGAATCTGGCACCTCAAAGTACGGTGGTACGACAGGAACACTAGTCAACGTTCCCGTTTTTGTCATTTCCATCCTGGGTCTTGTTGTTCTCAAATAGGTCAGTAAAGACGACTCGAGTTGGTTCGCGGTTTTGGGTAGAGAATCTGGCACCTCAAAGTACGGTGGTACGACAGGAACACAAGTCAACGTTCCCGTTTTTATCATTTCCATCCTGGGTCTTGTTGTTCCCAAATAGGTCAGTAAAGACGACTCGAGTTGGTTCGCGGTTTTGGGTAGACAATCTGGCACCTCAAAGTTCGGTGGTACGACAGGAACACTAGTCAACGTTTCCGTTTTTATGATTTCCATCCTGGGTCTTGTTGTTCCTAAAGAGGTCAGTAAAGACGACTCGAGTTGGTTCGCGGAGTCGGATAGAGAATCTGGCACCTCAAGTACGGTGGCACGACAGGAACACTAGTCAACGTTCCCGTTTTTATCATCTCCATCATGGACCTTGTTGTTCCCATCAATTTGTCCTCTGCCGGATTTTCACGACACCATACCGAGTGGTCTTGGTTGAGCCAACCTGCTCTGCTGGGGACGCTGATGGTAATCCCAGCGCGGACGCGGTAAGTCGGTCAGCATCAGCTAGGTCACCCGGTACCGATAGCGCCGCAGTACTGTGCGAAGGGCGAAGGCAAAACTGCGGAGCTAAATCCGTCGCAGCCCTTTCCCCAGTGCGCAATAATTAGGCAATCAACGGGGATCGCCGATGACCGGCTGTTCGACGACCGTGAGCTCACACCCCCGCGGCATTAAAACGCCCGGCGAGTAAAATTGAGACCGAGGGGGACTCACGGTTTACTGCCCTCGCTGTCCTCTGCATACATCGAATCGTCTGCCCGAAGGGAGAGAACGAACAATCCGCTCCCTATTCGCGTTGATTTACAGATTTGAACCGTTCGCTTGATTCGTGCTTCGTCGCAGCCACGGTGGAAGTGTCTACAGCCTGCTAGGATCACTGGCCTAGTGGGAGGGTCACGCAGAATCACCATTGGCGCAGTGTCGGCCAGTATTCGCCCAGGGTCGGCCAGCACCGCTCCTACGTGTCCTTCCCACTAGTGTGACAGTTGCTCGTACCTTCTTGTTTCACCATTGCGTCAACCCAGAGAACTTCCACTGTAGATATCGATATGATTCTACCACTTGTTCGTACTCCGAATGCTGAAGCCAATGACTGCAGATCATTGAATTTTTTCAGTGCGATTCTACGTTCCGAGCTTCGTCTTCGCGTTGGTGTACGAATTTGAAGCATCCGCTTGATTCATGCTCAGTCATAGTCACTGTGGAAGTTCCTACAGCTTGCTAGGATTCCTGCCCTAGTGGGAGGATCACGCATGATCAGCATTGACGCAATGTCGGCCAGTATTCGCCCAGGGTCGGCCAGCACCGCTCCTACGTGTCCTTCCCGCTAGGGTGACAGTTGCTCGGTACCTTCTTGTTTCACCATTGCGTCAGCCCAGAGAACTTCCACTGCAGATATCGGTACGATTCTACCAATTGTTGGTATTCCTAGTTCTGAAGCCAATGACTGCAGATCATTGAATTTTTCCACTGCGCTTCAACGTTCCGAGCTTCCTCTTCGCGTTGATGTACAAATTTGAAGCATCCGCTTCATTTATGCTTAGCCATAGGCACAGTGGAAGTTCCTACAACTTGCCAGGATTCCTGCCCTAGTGGGAGGGTCACGCATGATCAGCATTGGCGCAATGTCGGCCAGCACCGCACCTACGTGTCCTTCCCACGAAGGCCACGGTTATGCGTACCTGCTTGTTTCCTCACCGCGTCAACCGAGGGAGATTCCACTGTAGAGATCGGTATGATTCTACCACTTGTTCATACTCTCAATGCTGGAGCCAATGCAATTTTATCCTCCGAGCTCCTAATAATGACCCCAAGCGTTGAAGATGTTCCTTGTCAGATCCCCAATCTCCATACCGATATCCCAAGACTTATTTAACTTTCGTCAAATAACATTCCCGGCATCCTCAATCTTGGATCAAACGATTCGCGTTGGTAAATTGCAAGGTTCCTTTTCCCCCCGCTGCGTTTCGATACGAGGTGGGACATCAGGGCAATTTAATCCCGGGCTTATATTTTCAAGGCAAACCCGTCTCTAACGGTTGCAGCCAAGTGCGTGGAGCCACGGCAATTTCCGGTCTTCCAACCAGCGCGAACCCGCTCTCCTCTTCTTCGCTCCGTGGGAAAAGGGCGTTAAATCTGCGTGAGGTCGTGCGCTCGCCGGTCCGTCGGAAGTGCGCGAGTAGCCAGCCGGAGGATAAAATCGGATTACCCCGTGTTATTGAGAGGTCGCTGTACTTGATTTCCTCTTCGTTCATCCGTCTCCGCGAGTCGCCCAATGAATCCAGCGACTTCGCGACGACGGGTCGAAAGAGGCTCGATGCGTGGATACGGAAGACATTTCCTCCGGCCATCGGCGGTCCCGATTCAACGTCGAGACTGGGAGCAAATCGCGATACGCGCCGGTAGTCATCGGCAAGCTCAACTCGGACGACCGGCCTGATCGTCCACGACTAATTGCCTCGCGGACGGCAATTTTGATCAGACGTCCCGGAGCTCCCGCTGAGGTTGCTCAACGGCGCCAGCGCTCTCGCAGTCTCTCCTCTCCGATCGGTACCTCGTACCCAGACGTTGCGGTAGTTCGGAATTGCGCTAGCGAGCTGGCGTTACAACGGTCGATGGGACTTTAAACGTAGCGGCGTGTAAAACCGTGCGATTAGATATATAACGCCCGAGGGTAGAAAGAGAGTTGCCGGAAAGAATCCTCGGCCTCGAACGTCAGGGCCTGAACACGCCTGCGAGATTACAGGTTGCTCGATGTAGCCTATATAGAAGCGCGCCCGGAGATCCGCGATGAATAAACCGACTGCGCGTCTTGGAGAGTCGAGAATGTATGCTTGCAACCGAGAGAAATCAACGAAATATCCGGATCACAGTCGAGTTCACAGTTGTCTTCTGATGCGCGGGGTTATGCGGACTTGATAATGATGGGTTGGCGGAATCGCGAGACGGCTTTGCAGTGTGTTGTCCGTTTTCGTTGTAGCTCCAACGAGAGAAAGAAAACACACGGGTTGTAAAAAAATTAATGAGATATCCTTTATCCGAATACCCGTCGGTGCGGTTCTGCGGATTTTTTATTAACTCCCGACTGCTCGCCAGGGCAAGAGACGGGAGTTATTGGATTTCACTGACGTCCCGCGATTTTGGCTGTTTTAGTTGTTTTCGGGGTTCGTCGAAACGGATCAATTGTCTATTCAACAGAATTTGGCACATCGGGTCTGCGGATTCTGCAGTATGATTGTAACGATAGATTCAGAAAGCGAAACATGATACTGTATACTTCAGTACCGGTATCTGTGTTATTTACTTTGACGGTGACCTATGCGAGGAATTTATAAAAACGCATATAACATACTTTGCGGAAACTATTGTTGCTGAGTGTCTGACAGATAAAGAATTTTACTGCCGCATATCCATTCTGGACGCATTACATTTATCTTTTTTTGTTACGAGACTGAATATTGTTACACTGAAAAAAAAATTGCTTGCGGGCTGCCGAAGAAAAAAAAATTTGTTTCAATTCTACTATTAATTCTTACAATTCCATATGATATTGAAACAACGACAGCAAGAATGTCAAGGTGACATGTTATCGTCTCAATTAGGTATGAAATTGTACGAATTCAGAGTAGAATTGAAACAACGTTTTTACTCAATTGGTAGCCCGCAAGCAAATTTT
This sequence comes from Ichneumoninae sp. A BG-2022a, assembly GCA_030522665.1. NCBI lineage: Eukaryota > Metazoa > Arthropoda > Insecta > Hymenoptera > Ichneumonidae > Ichneumoninae sp. A BG-2022a. The sequence continues at coordinate 39,155 of JAPYZC010000459.1, read as the reverse complement.
ACTTGTTTCAATGATATTTTTTTTCTGCATATACATTAAAAACTGTATCCTTACTAGTAATGGGTGCTTTTCGTCGTATCTTACTAGTAATGGTTGCTCATCGTCGTATCTTATTAGTAATGGGTGCTCTTTTACACTTCAGGTTGAAGGTTGTAGTGTTTTTTAAAATTATTATCATAATTTTTTTACATTATCAAGAATCGCGTTCTGTTTCTCCCCGTATACACTCTTCAGATTTTTACGTCTTTTATCCAGCATATTCCTTTCCCTTGCGGCCGCAGCCTACTTCCTTCTCCATATCACATTTGTCATGACATTTCTGCCACGGGCATAGGAAAACTGCGGAAAACCTATGCCAATACATACAGCCGGTCTGAGGCTTCATTTCTTGGATCGAAGATTTGTTGCGTTTCACTGAGAATATAAACATGGACTACACGTGTATCTATCCGACACTTAGAATTATCACGTGTGAGTGGCCGATGTATATTTCTCCCGCTTTGTCCCGCCCATATTTTTATTCTCGGCGAAACTACCAAAGCCGGCGTAACTACCAAAGCCGGCGTAACTACCAAACTACTAAACTACTAAATTAAATGTTAACAACAGCGGGGTTAAGGTGTCAATTCGTACAAGACATCCTGAATTTGAGAGGCGAGAAGATAAGTTCACCGTCGTACGATTTGACGGTGTACGAAAGTTCATACCTACCGACGGGTATTTTTTTGTCGATAAACACTGCCCGATCGTTGGAACGGCGATGGATTTGATATTTTACCTATGTCGTGAAAATATGACATGTAAATATTAACAATTAACGCGATAATCGATAATAAAAAATCTTTGACGAGGATTATCGATATGTTACCGGCTCGATTGGACACGATCCCACCCCGTCATTTGGCAGCATTTCAGATTTGAAAAGTTTATCCACAAATGCTTCCAAGGTATTCGGTTTGTACGAATTATCAATACAGACATCAAAAGATTCTTTACGGTAAACTATTTTACCGGAGCCTGTGTGTTTTAGTTCTGAAGAGACCTATGAAAGAGGTTTATAAAATCGCATATAATTAATGACTGTTACATTCCAGAAATTATGATTGTTAAGTGACTGACAGATAAACATTTTAAACTACCATATATCAATTTTAAAGTCATTATATGTATATTAATCTGGTATATCACATTAAAAAATATATCCTTACTAGTACTTTGTGCTGTTCATCGATCGTTTGTTTAATTTTAATATCTTGAGTAGGTTCAGATTGGTTTCGCGTGTAGAATACTTTGTTGTTTAGACATATAGTCCAATATCTTTCGATATTCTTGAATATGAAGAGTTCCTGAAATAAACACGGCATACGGTAAAGTAATACGTATGATATGTCACTATCTACGTTAATACAATTAATATACATTTAAATAATGAGTCTTTCTTGTTACAATCTGTGGTATTAATTCCCTATATGGATTCCCAGATATATGGGCATAGAAGTTAGGTTATGGGGAGCATATGGTGACGAGTGAAAGGTACCATTCAAGCGTGAATGAAATAGATATCTGCGCAATATCTTTTTAGTCAATTTTTCTTTGCAAAATAACGTTAGAACATTAACGAAGCATAAGAAAACGAAAATCTAACAGTGCCCACCGATTTAAGAAAATGTTACTAGTTAAAGAATTGTTCGAACACAAATATCGATATATATATATATCTAGACATCTGCGAAACGTTCTGCTACCAACATCTATGTATTGCATTACAACGAACAACTTTTTACAAAAAATCACATCAAGATTGATTTTTACTGCTCTCAAACGTCTTAAAGTATTTTACGCTCGATACAATACAAAGACCGCTTTAAACATGTATATGTTTGTTCCATAAACTTTTTGCGATCGAGGAAACAAATTTGAAAATATCATTTAATATATTGCTTACTTTGCACTAAGGTTTTGGTCTAGAGGCATATAAAACAAACCAGAAGGTTTTTTTATATGTCTCTTGGCCGTTATAGTGATTTTAGTTAGCCTATAAATCCAACTTTCTAGTATGGCTACTCGACACAGTATCGGAGTACGAAGTGTCGCAAAAATCATTTTGTTAAATAGGTGACAAATTCATTTTTTCAAGTTTAAATATAGAAACTCGTCCGATTGTTTTATTTCCCATGTCATTAACAATTTTAGTTACATTTTTTGCAATCCTACAATCGGGTGGTGCGATCGGAAAGTTAAAAAATAAATAATTATGGACATTTATTGACAATAAGTTGGATACTTATTCCCTTAAGTACTCATAATGCCAGATGAAAGAAGCAACATTCAACCGTTTAATATATTTTCGGATATTATTTCAATATGTGGTCGATCGAACTTACTTCCTGGATTGACGTCGTACCGACGAGACACAAAACAGCGATGAAGACCTTCATGACGAACGTCAGTGACGAGATTCTGTTTTCTGGTATGAACGATATGCAATGGTACAACTTCCAAATGCGTTCCTTTTATAGCCTAGTATTGTGCCACGCAAGTGACCTTCGGGACGAACCAATTTTCCAAATAACCGATCGTGGGAACGTAAAAACTGTAACTACTACGAATGTTTTAGGCATGACAGAGCTTATCACCGAGAAGCGTTGTTTTTTTTTTTTGTCTTATTCCTTAAGCGGGGAATTTGACTTACAAACGGTCCATAATGTAAGGCTATTATTGTCGACCCCTATCTTTACCCATTAAATCACGGAGGCTGACACCAGGAAAATAGAATTTTTAACATTTTGTGACGTACCTGCGGATTGGGTGTTGCATATGGATTGTTTGGGAGTAAATAACTGAGCATTTTTCTCAAAATAACGCGAGTCTTTATTTTCTATGCTCTTGGCTTGTCGCCATATTGGTTACCAACGGCTCGCCCTCTTTTCGCTCTACAGAGGCGCTGTAATCGGGAACATGGATGCTATTTCATAATTGCGAAATGTAAAAAGTCACAGTTTCGAGCTCGTTCCATACGATTTTTTATTCATTTTGCTCCGTCACAGAGGAAACGTTATCGTAAAAAAAATTGACATTTTAATATCAGACTACTTAAAATAGTATAAAACGTCGTTTGCATGTGCGTGTGCGTGCGTGCACGACCTACTTTCATCGTTTCAAACGACTATAACTTAGAAAGGGCTTGAGATAGCGAGTTGAAATATGGGACAATACCACATTTCGCAGACTACTGAAATTATTCGGTAAAACCGGGCCTGTCGTGGCTCTGGCGAGGAACATCGAGTGTTATTTCATGCAAAAGTGGGCTTCGTCTCTTGTCTTCATTCCTGTCCATGATGGTCGCCCTGTCGGCGGCTGAACGGTGTGGCAGCTGCTCCGGCACAAGGATCAGGATTTGGCTCGGTTATCTTACACCCAGGAAAAAAATTATTTGACGGCCACAGTTTCTTTGTTTTAAGTAAAATATTTATTTCATTTAAGTAACTCTTTACTTTATTTAGATAGATATTTATTGAAATCAAATACATGTTTTGCTTAAACCAAATAAACGGTGGCCTTCAAATACATTTTTTTCTTGGTGTAAGCGTAGAACGAATGTCGAGAGTTATTGTAGAAGCTACTTGAACTTGATCGACTTCTGAAAATGACGAGTTGGTGAAATAAGATCCAAAAGGCATTTCCGTTGACGAATCCGGGATAGATCAGCGACCACGACACGAACGGTCCAGGAGGCTCGGTACGGTAAACGCCCGCGGTTTCCTTCGGGAAAGTCTTGATCGCTGGGATTGTCCGGTGAAACTGCGATCCAGTTCGCCGGTCGTCATTCGGAATTGTAGCAACCGGGTCCGACCTGGCTCTCGCGAGGAACATCGAGTCTCGCGCGAACGAGCAACGGCGGACACGGCGAACGCGATGCGGGTTGCCACAACAAACGCCATTCGCAAAGCGGAGAAGCTCACGGAGAGACTGCCACGATCGTAAATCTCAGCCCCGGCGGAACTGGTTATACAAAATAGGCTCTCTCTCCGCTCTTCCAGGCGTCGCCACCGCCGACCTCTCTCCTCTTCTCGCTCTTCTGTACCCTACGCTCCGGATGCAAAATCTCCCGAGCCAACGGCAAATGCACTCGAGAATGTCAGTCCGGTCGTGGAGACCTCGCCGTTTTCCTACCGTTCGTCTCTTCAAATTCGGACCGCTCTTCCGTGGCAATCACCTAGATAAAGTCCTGACGCGGAGTCTTCCGAAGGAACCCGATGACCTCACTCAGTCGAGTTCTTCGCGACGTTTTGTAATTGTCGACTGGCGTGTCCGGACGATTTCTCAACCATTATGAATTTGTCAAAAACCACCGAAAGATCGGTGTCTTCGATTAATCAGTTTACGCCTGTGCTGCACGGTGGGCCGAGTCGTGAGGTATTTTTTCCTTCGCTGTTCCGCGTAGACATCGTAGTTTTTTTTTTTTTTTTTTTACCGACTCCACATACGAGGGTGATCAATTTTTGGAAAGACGCACATTAGTACAGTTGACACTGGCGATCGCGGATGGCATTCCAGGATCTTTCCGCCAGGCCATCGAGAGCTCCATCGGGCGAGGCGTCTATGAGCGAGACGCGACCGCGAAACGAGATTCTTTTTCTGTCATTCCTCCACTCTCGTAATCTGATACGTCTGATCTCGCGGATTCGCCAGGTATATCGGCTGCGTGCGCGTATGGGATATTATGCATATGGCAAGCGAGTCGGAACGCTGCAGCCTAGGTGTACACACGCGCTTTTAACGACCAAGGATAACCGACAGGCATTTTTGCGAGGATTATTTCTCGTCACGCCCGTGACTCCGGAAAGTGCTAAACTGGTTTATCCTTAATCCTTAGTTTGGCGGTTTTCTCGCTCCCCCGGCTCCGTTTCTCTCGCGTGCGAAACGCTGACGTGTGCGTTCCCAACGCCGGCCGACGATATTCCCAACGACACTCGAGAGCTCCTGGCGACGCGACTTCCACGAGGACAAGCCGTACGATTTGCGCCTAGCGCGCGCCAGCCCAGCAGCGACCAACCTCTCTGATACACGTCGGGCAGATACAAGCGAAGGTCCGAGCGCGAACGAGTAAACTCGAGGCGCAGCAGACCGCGGGGTTCGCCGATAAAAACTGGGTGCAGTCAATTACCTCGGCTGCTCGTGCCCCTCGTACCGACTCGCAGACCCGACTGAGATACCTCCTTCTGGCCTTGAACCGTTTATTTTGCATTTTCATTCAATTATCCCACGGATCTTGCGCACTTCTTTGCGAGATTAAAAGACGTTGGATTCTCGAGACGTTTCGCTCGGCCGCTGGTTGCACGGACGACTTTTGAAAGGACGACCGTAATGAGTTTTTGCCCATCCTGAACGACTTTTCGCTCGGCATTCGCTAGATCGTGGCTGTCCAATCCTAAGGAGCATGTCCAGTGCATGGTGGTGATAAGAAGCTCGCGGCTGATGAGGTTTCATCGAAATCTTGAGGTCGATTGTTTGATTTTTTTCTCCTTGGCGCTAAATTTACTGTCCGGTTGTCTTCGCGACATCCATTTTGTGCGCGATCCGCCATTTTGCGCCACTCGAACGCGATCGCTGAATCGTTCGAATCATAACCCGGTCTGGAGAGTGATAAATCGGAATCCTCGACGCGATGTTCTATCGGAATCTTGAGGTCGATTGTTTGGTTCTCTTCTGCCTGGCGCTAATTTTACTGTTTGGTTTGTCTGTGCATCTTCCATTTTGTGCCAGATCCGCCATTTCGCGCCACTCGACCGCAATCGCCAGATAACCCCGTCCGGAGAGTAACAAATTGAAATCCTCAACGCGATGTTCCATCGAAATCTTGAGGTCCACTTTTCGTTCTCTTCTTCTTGGTGCTAATTTTGCTACCCGCTTGTCTTCGCGTTGTCCATTTTGTGCCAGGTCCGCCATTTCGTGCGACTCGAGCACAATCGCTGGATTGCTCGAATCACAGCCCCGTCCTTAGAGTAATAAATTGGAATCCTCAACGCGATGTTCCATCGCAATCTTGATGTTGATTATTTAATCTTCACGTTATCCATTTAGTGCCAGATCCGCCATTTCGCGCCACCAGAGCACAATCGCTGGATCGCCCGGATCACCGCCCCGTCCGGAGAGTGATAAATTGGAACCCTCGACGCGATGTTTATTGGGCCAGCGCAACCGCAACGATGACTCGACGCAATAACGGCGATTGTCGGTTGATCTCTTGGTATCGTTTATTTCGAGCCCGGTCTAGTTTATCCTTGCAAGCTCGCGGACAGCTCTTTCTTGCACTCGTCCCGGTCCGTCGAACACGTCCGAGAGGGTCCAGCGGGAGGAACGGCGGTCGGGAACGAGGAGCACCAGAAGCCAGGAGCCATCGAGTCAGCACAACTCCGAGGCGTGCAGGATCGCTCACCGGCGGGAATCCATGAGAAGCGGAGGCGTAATAAATTATACGCGGAAAGGCCTCGCACGGTTGTTTGATGATCGTCAATAAAGCGTGGCGTGTAATCTATCAATTAGCTGAGAGTCGATCGGCGCTCCTCTCGCTCCCTCATCGTCCGCTTCGTAGTCGAAGCGTATCGTTTTTTTTCTCCTCTCCCCGTTTCATTCTCATTGGATGCTCGGTTGTTTCTGGCTCGCTCGGTGATCTTCCGCCAGGCGCCGCCGTCACTCTCGCCTCGGTGCTCACCGCGGACGTGCGTTTCCTCGGCCGCGTTCGGAGCCTCGGTGGAACCCGAAGGAACCCCCCGAGGCGTGTACGTGCTGGCCGATCGCGAGGCAATCGACCGGCCGATCGGGCCAATCGATCGCCTTATACGATTCTCCTCTCCGTCCAGCTTCCGTGGAGCCTGCCGGCGGATCCGATCTCTCGCCGATCGAGCGGATAAGAAGAATCGAGAAAAATGACGAATGTCCGTCGAGCATCCTGCGCGCAGGAAATGAGAGATTCGCCGTCCGACGCCGCGATCATTTACAAGATCATTACGGGGCCAGCTCGGTCCGAGTCCTTCGGCAATTTCATGGAAGCGAAGACGAAACTCGACGGAAAATCCCAGTACTCGCCAAGCCGAACCACCGAAGAACCGCCAAAGTGGTCTGCCAAGTGGTCTTTCTTGCGTACTGCCACAAACTACGAGCACCGTTATCGGCCTCGCTGAATGTCCGAGCCGCCTCTACGCGCTGATAGCTCTTTGACGAGACTTTAAGCGAATGGAAATGCGAGATAACCGGCCCGGACGACTGCGGCGCGTCACGTAGGTGTGCAACTTGCTCGCCACACTTGGAAGACACCTTGGCTGCGCGTGGATCGAGTCTAGTCACCTATCCGCTCAAACTACCCGGCGCGGAGCTATCATTCTCGCGCACCGGCTCGCTCCTCTTCCCCCTCTTCTCCTTCGATTCGTACTGCACGTGTGCTCGCCGGCTCTGCCCCGACCTCCTCGTAAATTGGTTCCTTGAGGACCTCCGCCACCGCGTTGGATTATAATGTACTGGCCGCCACCACTTCTGAGGCTACGTAACGTACATCACCGATCATGGCAACTACTGTACCCAGAAAAAAAAATTTATTTGACGGCCACCGTTTATTTGGTTTAAGTAAAATATTTATTTGATTTAAATAAATATTTGTTTTAATCAAATAAATATTTATTTTCATCAAATAAATATTTATTTTAATCAAATAAATGTTTATTTTAATCAAATAAATACTTATTTTAATCAAATGAATATTTTTCTTAAACCAAATAAACGGTGGCCGTCAAATAATTTTTTTTTCTGGGTGTACCGCTCGTTGGTGATCCAGTTGCACCAGCCGCAACCACCGGCAAACGGGGAACCGTCTTTGCGAGGTACGCTTGCAGCTTCCCCGAAGATTACCACCGGGTTATTACAACGAGAGAATATCGTGCGAGCCTTATCTTGGCGATCGACGCTTTTCAGACGGTCCTAGGTGTTCCTGGTCTCTCTTTTCAAGCGTTATTTTTATTTGTAACTTAATCTGAAAGATTAAGGGGCGTTCCCTATTGGTATTCGGAGTACAATGTTAACCGAGGGTCGATCGGACTATGTTTTTAATAAGTCCACTTGTCCAATCGAAAGTGCTCGTGGATTGGGAGATCACCTTATCCTATTCGACATAGCGTTGAAGGTTGGGCGTATTTCTCCAAATTACAATTTTAGGACAGAAAAATTGGAAAAATTGCACTTATCACTGAATCTCAGTATAACTAAAGGCCGTTAAACTAGCTTAACGAAAAGAAAAAAACAATGTGAATAATACTTACACAGTAAAAAAAAGTTTGCACTTTTTACAAAAACTTGTCCTCAAACGTCCACAATTTTTTAATTTTTTAATTTGTCCTATAAAGCCATCCAGCATCTAGGTTAAAACACAAAAGTACAAACTAAAATTGCTAAGGACACGGGAAATAAAAGGACAGGTTTCTACATTCAAACCTCAACAAACGAGTTCGTCACTTATCTAATAAAATGATTTCTACAAAACTTTGTATCCCGATTTTACGAAATAATTTTTACTCTCTTGGGACACTTGCATATGAATATAATGTGTCTGCCGTTTGCTCGGCAACTTTGTTCCAGTGGCTCGACTCGGATCTTATAAACTCTCGTGACAACGGTCTCGTTAAGGTGCTCGTTGATTTCGCGGCTCGCACGGATTGCGTCTCGTTCGACTACGTTCGAGACTTTATCGTCGTCGCGAGCGAAAAATGGGGAATACACGGGAGTATATTTGTATTCGGGAAAGGTTAACGAGGGTCTCGGGAAAATAATCATCGACGCCGGGTCTTTGCTGTTGATTTTCACGGGAAGAGCGACGGATGGAGAAAAAAATGGCCGGAGAAAAAACATCGCACCATGCCGATGTATTTTCATTGGTTATCTGGGACACGCGAGTTGCGCGCAACGCGTTCCGTGTTGCACAGCGCTACCGGCGAACGGGAGGCGAACGGTGCGCAGAATGCATCCGACCCCGAGGAGATACCGGTTTGATACGGAACGGATGATAGCTCGAACGAGTTATTAAAGTCGGGAGCAAGACGTCGAAGGGGATGTCGGCTATCAACGTTTCATCGCTTCGTATCTCTTCGCGGCCCCGCCGATTCCGCTCCTCGCACCCAGAAAAATAATTTATTTGACGGCCACCGTTTATTTGGTTTAAATAAAATATTAATTTGAATTAAATAAATATTTATTTGAGTTAAATAAATATTTATTTAAATTAAGCGAATTGTTACTTAGACGAAATAAATATTTATTTAAATCAAATAAATTATTTTTCTGGGTGCGGGTCCGATATTGGTCCGATATTGTCAGCCGAGAATGACAAGGGCGCATATGTCGGAAACATCGGAGAAATGTCTACTTCGGACACGAGCCAATTCGCCGGAAAGAATTCAAAAAAAAAAAGAAATGAAAAAGTTGCAATTCCAAAGATTCCGCGATAACCCTTCGAGAGGTGAAACAACAATTTTCTTGCTCCGTACGAAGTACGTGGAAAAGGAGGAAAAACATCGCGTGCCGTCGGAAACGGCGTCTTCCAGACCGCGGGCGGAACGGAAAATTCATTAAATTCGTAACTGAAGAGCCCGGATAAAATATCCGGCAAACTTCCGAAGTTGAAGTCTTTTTTTTTTGTGTGAAACCAACTTCCGACGAAAATAATGTAAAAATTGAATTGGAAGAAGCTTCTTTCCGAGCGGTATCCGAGCGGTAGCCGGGGGAATCGAGTTTGCCGGGAGAGAAAGAACTTCTTGAAGAATCCGCGAAGACACGCTCTCCGAGCTCTTATATTACACGTCCGAATTCACCGGATTACATCATACGGCTTTCGTCGGGACTGCTGTTTTGCCCGCTGTTTGCGCATTTATGCATGGTACAATTTTCTCCCGTCACGTATAACATCGTTCCATCCACATGTATATACATGTGTGTGTGCGCATGTGTGTGTGTGCATGTGCTGCAAAATATAATAAGAATTCGCGATTCTCACGGGGGAATCCACTCGGGCTTTTCTCGCGTTTATTTGATCTTTTGCATTGTGCGACCCTGCCCTGGCTCGATTGGGATGAGAATAATAGCGAAGAGGAGAGTGTGCAGCGACTATATATGTATATATCGACTGGCAAGAAACAGAAGGCTCTGTCGCTGGCGATGCGAGTCGGTAAATAAACGGTTTAAAGGCTCCCCCTTTCGACGAATCCAGCCCAAAAGACGTGTTTTACATACACTGTATATATTTTTTGTAAATCTTTTGAAACATTTTTTTTATCTTTTAACTTAATTTAATTAAAGTTGACATTGCTTCGAGAGGAATAAACGAGACGATTGCATCGTTTACATTCTTAACAACATACTAATAAGCGATCGACTAATTGCGACGCAGAACATCAAGACGTACAGTAAATAAACGGCTTAAAGGGGGAGTTCAACGAATCCGGGTCAAAATACGTGATTTACATCTACTGTATGTATATATATATTTTTTGAGTTAATTAAATTAAAGTTGACGTCCTTTCGAGAGAAGTAAACGAGGGAACTCCATCGTTTGTATTCTCAACAACATAATAATAATTGATCAGTTAATTGCGGCACAGAGCAGCAAGACGTACAGTAAATAAAATATTTAAAGAAGGCGTTCGACCGATCCAGGCCAAAAATGTATTTTATGTATACTACATATATGTATATACTTTTAAATCTTGAAATAAATTTAATTAAAGTAGACGTCTTTTCGAGAGGAATAAACGAGACAATCCCATAATTTCTATTGTTACCAACACAATAATAAGCGATCTACTAATTGCATCGCGAAACAGCAAGATGTACAGTAAATAATCGGTTTAAAGGGCGAGTTCGCCGAATCGAGTCCAAAGGATGTGTTTTCCATATAACCATATTAATTAAATAATAAAATTAATTTAATTACAGTAATTGACGTCCTATCGAGAAAAATAAACGAGACAATTCTATCATTTGTATTGAAACGACATAATAATAAACGGCCGACTAATTGCGTCGCAGAACAGCCAAGACTCACAGCAGTCCCGGTCGTCGTTATCGAGGATTATTTTGCAATTCTAAAAGGCGACGGCGACACGGATAATGAGTGATCGATGGAAAACAGGCGTCCCGTGGAACGGCGATACCCGTGCGTATCGTTAATGCATGAAATATAATGTCGAGGCGAATGGCGGAGAGTTGCGAGACGCCGAGCGTGGGTCGAACGGCTCTCTCGATCTGCGTAACCGGGACCGGCGGAATACAAATGTCTCATCCATCTCCCGGGACACCGTGCCGTTTGTACTCTCACTCTCGCCTCGACAATGGTTTACCGCATTTTGCCCGGGCGAATTACCTTTCGCAAAATCGTTAGAGTCATTCGGAGACCGGCGCGAGACCGGGCCGGCACCGCCGGTTTCAGCTGGGACACTCCTACGTGCCGAGTCGATCAATCGACCGTCTGGAAAGTCTCGACGCGCCGGTTTTGCCATGATGTATGCATCGATTATTCATGAATATATATTATCGCTGACGATAGAGTTCGCCCGAATGATTCACGCTGAATTAACACGCGAACGGGTTTGTGTCCTCGCGGCCGGAGCGCGCGCTGGCCCAACGGTGGTCCCCGGCACGCGCCGCTGGACCGAGCGAAAGGAGGAGAAATCGATCCCCCGATCGCGAGCTACCGATCGAGAAACTCAATTTTTGTCGAAGTAAATAATAAAATTAAACAATATTTTTTTGTCAATTTTTTTTTCTTGGACTTGATCGGTACTCGGTTTTCAACCATCCACGACAGTAGATCGGTAAATACTACGCCTAATACCTTCACCGGTACGATATGGCCTTTCGCATACCTCGCTGGAATGATTGTCGATTGTAATTGCTGGCTTACACTCACAGTGACCGACGTTGGCCGCGTGGCAAGAGGCGCTGAACCGAGCGAAAGCAAGAGAGGCCGATTTACCGATCTTGACGAGCCGCCGATTGAAGAATTCAATTTTTATAGAATCGCGATCTTTTTTGGCCGAGATCGCAAAAGAGAAAAAATGTTCTCCAATCGACGATTCTTCGGCCCGAGGGCTGAAAAAGATTGACCAACTTTTTTGCTCGATGTATTTAGGACCTCGATCGATCCTCGTTTCTCAACAATCAACGATGATTGATTTTGAATCGAAATCCGCTACACGGGATTTAGGATTTTCGAAATCCACTTCTATGTGCTACGAAAACCGCAATATGGAGAATACCGAAATCGGAGTGATTTAGGATCGAAATCCACTGTGATATGCTGTTTTCAAAATCCACTTCTATATGCTATAAAATCTGAAATCTCAAGAATATAGCGTATAGGAATGATTTTGATTCGAAATCCACTCTGTTATGCTATACGGGATTCAGGATTTTCGAAATCCACTTCAATGTGCTACGAAAACCGAAATCTTGACAATGTAGCATATGGGAGTGATTTGGGTAAAAATCCATTCTTTTATGCCGAATCGGAATTACTATTCCCATCCCCTATTACTATTACTATATTCGAATTCCACTTCTATGCCCCATCGGTAAATCCCCGCCCAATACCTTCACCGTCGCGATATCCCCTTTCGTATGACTCACTGGAACGATCGTCTACAGTAAGTACCGGCTGAAATCACCCTGAAGACATCTGCAATTTTTTTTCTTCCCTCCGAAACCGAAAATTTAACGTCATGTGACATCATGCCGAAATTTGACCGAGAGTCAACGAGACGTTTCGGTGCACATGTTACCGATCGAGAAACTCAATTTCTCCCGAATTGCCGATCTTTCAGCCCGAGAGCCGAAGGAAAAGAAAATTACCTAAAATTTCTTTTTGCTCGATGTATTTCGGAGGTCGATCGGTTGCCGGTTTTCAGCTCCGTCTCTGAATCCCCCACCCGATTCCCTCGCCGCGATATCGCCTTCCGTACCTCGCCGCTGCGATTGCCTACTGTAAGTGCTGGCTGAAAGGATTCGTCGCTCGGGAGTCAGTGAGCCGTTTCGGTGCACGTATTACTCCGAGCTCCGGCGAGCCAACGAGGAGGATAACCCGTCGAAGGTTCGGCTTCGTGAGATACGCGATCGTGGAAGCCGAGCCGAGGGGCTGCGATAGACGTATTCGCCGGGTGCTTATTAGAGTCTCTGTACACAGTGCCAGTAGTTTTGCCGGCTGGTTGATCGCGTGAACCGGTCTTTACTTAACGGTGAAAACCTTTCCTAGGATCAATCATCATTATTTCGTAGCGTTCAACACCTACGCGCTCCAACGCCGTAGCGCTCTCTCCTCCTCGCTCGGTGCTCCCGCAAAGAGACCTCCTCATTGTTGCGTACGCGATGCAATAGCTCGCAATCGTTACCGAGGTTTATCACCGGTGTCTCGTGTTCCGCGCGTACTGCACGCTGTCTATACCCATTCGCGTGTCTTTGACGTCGCTTTCGCGCTGCTGGGTACGGGTCTCAGTAACGCGGTGGGCAGTCTCGGGTCTGTGTGCATTCGCAGCTCTTCGGCATACAGGATGACTCAAAATGTCCTCTCGTCAAAAGGGCCGGACCGCATCGACGACTAAAAACCGAACTTTACCCCTGGACGAACTTCGTAGGACGCTGAGTTTGAGAGTTACGGACTGTCAGAGTTGTCGGCCCATGCGGTCTTGAGAGCGAGGCCCGATTATTCACGCCACCAGCCGGTGGGAGTGACGTCACTTCCGGCCGAGAAATGAGTTTTCTGAAAATGCGTCACTTCTGGTCCGGAAAACTCATTTTTCAACCGGAAGTGACAGCATATCGGAAATAGGTCACTTCCGGTCCGGCAAGATAATTTTTCCATCGGAACTACGTCACTTCCGGTTGTAAAATCTAATTTTTCGACTGGAAATGGCTTCGTTCCAAAAATGCATCATTTCTGGTCTGAAAAGCTCACTTTTTAACCGGGACTTCATAAAATACAATGATAAAATATATGGTCGTACGGACGGGTTAATGGTGGAAAAATCTTTTCGAACGTATTTTGGAAGACCCTGTACGTGGAATATGGAGCCGAACGGAAGAATAAGAAAGAGGGAAAGCCTCGACAGCCCACAGAGACAATTGCCGGGAGAAAACAATACGCCGAGCGCCGCGAGTGTACCGATGTATCGGCATTGAATCGAAGTACACAATCCCGCGGTCGAGCGAGCAATATGGTAACCGAAGACTTCATATAATATAATTTAACGAATAAACGGTAGACCGTCCAGCGAAACGAGCCGTGACCGCTGTGAGCACCATCGGATATATATTTATGTATAAGCGTACCTCGTTCATGGCTTTGTAACTTCCGAGTGCTGCAGCGAACGGCTGCAGAATTTCGCGACGAAAAATATGGATTTTCACAGACATTGACGACTATTTTCCATATATTCGACGCATTTTTCTCTTGTTTTGCATTCTTTTGCAATCAAATGTCATTTTTCGTTTTCGATCATCAACTAATGTGCAGTTACATTTAAAAAAAATTTTTACCGTAATAAAAAAGTTAATAAAAATAATTAATTTTTTTCCCCTGTTACTCAGTCAACTGCGGTTCGATACTTGACCAGTCGGAAAATGCCGATGATTTTTCACACGAATTATCGCTCACCGCTAAATTTCAGATGATTCCATCCGCGACCGGAATCGTTACTTTCTTTTTTCAATTTTTTTTTTCGATCATCCACCAACGTTCAGAGAATTAAAAAAAAATCTTTTCAACGTGACAAAAATACGTTAAAATTACCTTTTAACGTAACAAAAAAGTTAATAAAAACACTTAATTTTTTTCCCACTGCTACTCAGTCAACCAGTCGGAAAACGCCGACGATTTTTCAGCCGATTTATCGCTCACCGCTAAATTTCCGATCATTCTCTCCGCGACCGGTATCGTTCCCTCCTTTTTTTTCAATTTTTATTTTCAAGCTTATCCACTCCCCTCTCCCTGATTTGCATATTTTAATATGCATCTACCATTTATCGCCCGATATAAATGCCAGATTCGTATAGACGAGGGTATTAGCCCGGACAATTAAGTCCGAAAATACGAACGAATTTGCATCGGAGAGGCCCGGTCTGGTGTATAACCGCGAACCATCATCGCCAGCAGCACGCACTCTCACTCGCTCCTTCCATCGTGCTCTCCCCGACGTGCTCTCCCTCTTTTTCATTCATCTTTTTTTCTTTTTTTTTCGTTCCCCGGCGTTCGTCGACAAATTGAAACTCGATCGAATTACCGTTGCAATAACGCCCCTCGCGCGGTCGAGGGAGCATAAACTCTCGTGGTATTGAGCGCGCGCGCTCTCGGTGCACTCCGTACGAAAATCGCGGTCGTTACCGGCACAATACGTGCAAGGGTAGCCACCGTGAGCTCACGCTCGCTTCATTTACCGACACGAACTTGTGGCTTTTAGTACCTTCCATACACGCGATACGGCTCGCTTCACACACGGACGGGGAGGCCTTGTCGAGTTTAACGCTTTTGTTTTCACCTGTAACCGTCTGCCCCGTTTCCAGCCTCGATGATATTGCGATCTTCAATCTATATGCGTTATTAATTCCTTGGGCATTAAAGGTTCGGTACGTCGTGGTCGCTTTTCGTCGTATAAACTCCGGCAGAGTTTCTGCGAGAGGCTGCGTCGTGCAGAACAATTCAATTTAAATAAGTATCAATAAGTATAAATAAAATGAATGAAATAATAGTAATATAAATATTATTATTATATACAATATGAAAAATGAGATTTTCAAACCGGAAGTCAGGGACTTCCATTAAATCTCTCAAAACATTCCGGTTTCTAAAATCCAGGGTTCATGATCCACTACAACCTGCCACTGTATTTATAATAATAGTTATTATCATTATAATTATCAATAATATATATCAAAATAAATTAAAACCTTCGGTCCATCATGGTCGCTTTTCGGCACATAAAATACATAAAAAATTGAGCAATATGGAGCAATATGCGGGACAATTCAATTTGAAAAAAATATAAATAAGATAATGGTATAGAAATGTAACAACCAATAATAGTGATTATCATTATTATTATTATCAATAAGAATAATACCATTTTTTACAAAATACATCCAAAAATAAAAATGACAGATATCCGAATATCAGTTTTTCCGGATCCAATTACTTCGCCGAGTCAAAGGGTTAACGAGGCCGCGGCTGACGCGGGAATGACTCGATACATCGGCGTATCGTCGACGCGCGGTTATAGGTCGGAGGGTCGTAAAACAAGCTGTTAATAAAATTGACTTAGAAAACATGTCCACCGGGTTATACGACGCGAGAGTCATTGCATTATTAGCTCGAGATGCGCGAAGATTTATCGTTGACTCGGCACGAGGGGGGGCGGAGGGAGAGCGGAGCGGCGGGAGGAACAAAAAAATTACCTTTCCTCTCGCCGCGCGCGCAACCGATCGGCGGATACTCTCCGCGTTCGTCTCGAATAACTCTGAATTATTGATTCGTGGAAGTAAATTATGCTGTTTCGCTGCTATTATCGTCGTAGTTGTGTCATGTATTCCGGGGTTTCGGTTCTCGTTAATAAATCTTCGTTAAAGCCAACGCACGCAGCGCGACTTGACAGCGACGAATTTTTATATTTATAGACTCGACTCCTTTGCGATCGGTGGCGGGCCCATTCGATTCCGCATCCTCGCTCACTCGACGAGTATGGTTCTGGTCGCGGAAAAAAATGCGTCTGTATAGGGCGTAGACGACTGCGGAATCGTGCGGATTTTTTTTTAAATTCAGAGACGTTTCTCCGCGATGCAAACTTCTTGGAATCCGCGTGTTTTTGGGCGATCGGACGAATAACTTAATAATAATTCGATATTTCATATTTCGCTCGCCATCGCCGATACCGGATTTTCGAGTAAATATTTTCGTCTCGACAGATTAACTCGCAAAAAAAAAAAAAATTGTGGAATATCAGCAACAGTGATAAATGTCTGCTGTTTTTTTTTTTTTTATTCGACGGTAGTTTAATTAAAACTGACGCGCGAGTAATTTTTCGATATTTCGCCTGCTCCGTTGAACCGCTAAAAAAATCCCACCCATCGCTTGATTCCCATGCCCGGTACAGAAAATAAGAGAAAAAATGTATCGAATTTCAAACGTCGTGCGTATCGGCCGAAATGCAACATTCACTTCGTTGATTTCTTTTCCCGGTCGCTCTTCAACCCTCTTTTTTTTCGCGCGCTTCCGGACGCCCCAGGGTTAACGATGTTCATTTTCATTCGTGTTCGATGATGCATTCGGCGAGCGGGAAAGCGTCGCGAATGACACTGCCTCGGAAGGAGCGCAGGAAAAGCCACCGGAGCGAAATGTGTCGAGTGAAAGAACGAAAATTAGGACGAGGGTAGCTTTCGCGCGTTCTTCTCGAATACCGACAGTGATAAATGTTCGTAGATTTTTTTTAGTATAAATTCGACGGTAGTTTAATTGAAACTGACGACCTAGTACTTTTTCCATATGTCGACGCTCCGTTGAACTGCTAAAAAAATCAAAAAACAATCCCAAATGCAGGAGAATTAGGTTAAAGTCTATGTATTGGAAGAATATTCATGCGCATGTGTGCATTGACTGAGCGACGCTGTTGTCAACCGCGTTGTTGTAAAATGAAATGAAGAGTCTGACGGAACCGAAAAGGAAACGGGCGTGTTTCTGAAATAAATGCTTGGTTCTTTTCTAACTAATTTTATTATTTTATTCTACATAAAGGAAGTTAACAGACAAGTTGAAGATTTTCAAGAAAAAAAAAAGTTTTGTTGCCGGGTAATTTGTTAACATTTGTTAACCAATTCATTTTTTGATGAATTTGTTAATAACATTTTGCAATTATTATTATGCAAAATTAATCTTCTCAGTACCTTTAGTATACATGATTGTTTGCAGATTTTTAAACCCTCAAGAAGTACTTGCAATTGTTTCTTATTGTTGTCGAACTTATGCGAAGTCAGCGCGCAGCGTGACTCCCTCCTTAAAGAAATCTTCAAGCCCAAAAAAAAATCTAAAAAAATCCAAAAAATATTCCAATCGTTCGATTCGCATGCCCGGCGCATAAAAAAAGAAAAAAAAACCATCGAATTAAAAACTTCCCGCGTATCGGCCGAAGTGCAACACAGGCACCGTTCATTTTTTTTTTTCCCGTCGCTCTTGAACCCTCTTATTTTTATTCTTCGCTTACTTCCAGGGGACCGTTCAGCCTGCGGCCGCCCCAGGGTTAACGATGTTTATTTTCATTCGTATTTGATGATGCATTCGTCGAGCGGGAAGGCGTTGCGAATGACACCGGCGCGTAGGGAGCCCACAGGAAAAGCCACCGGAGTGAAATGTATCGAGTGAAAGAACAAAAATTAGGCCGAGGGTAGCTTTCGCGCGCTCTCCTCGAATACCGACGGCGCGCACGGTCGAAGTGACGAGCACTCGGCGCATCGCTCTCCTCGTAGGGTGTCAACCGTTGACTCTCACTGTCATTAGTCAATGTCGGAAGGTCCTGTCACCGTTTCGCCGTCGCCCCTCGCGGCACTCGCGGCTTTGCCGGAGGCCTTCCGAAAAATCACTCAACGATCCGCAAAGAATTTTCGATGTCTCCAGGCTCGGCCGCGATGCCGAAGGCTTCTCGAACCACATGCCGCGGCTCCGACAATTTTTTTTTTTTTTTTTTCCCCGAAGGAAAGTTACCGGGAAACGATGCAGCATGGCGTTGCCGTTCGGTTGATAAATCGAAATCAATGGAATCGTATTTGTCGGGGTGCTTCGGCCGTGCAGCGACGCGTGCACAATTAACCTCGAGCATCGATGAAGGATACAGTTGTATTTCGGAGCGGACTGGGGAACACCCAGAACAATTATTCATTTGACCGATAAATCAAATAAATAAATATTTATTTGATGTAATTAAATATTTATTTGTTTTAAATGATTATTTATTTAATTTAATTAAATATTTATTTGTGGGGGTCCGTCAAATAATTTTTTTTTTCTTTTTGTTTTTCTCTTTGGAATCTGATTTTTTTTCGTGATTTTTTCGTTCCCCGAGCATTAACATTATGGGCATCCCCGCAGAGCCGCTCCGCAACCCCTTCGATCCGAGCCTCCGAGCGCGCTCCTTTGAGGCTTTGCAGAGAGACCTCGCCGAGCACTGGGCCGATACTGTCGGCCAGCTTTTCCGCATCGCGGAAACTTTGGCCGCATTTAACTGCCGATAAATTTGTTTTCCCCTTCCACTGTCGACGTGCGACTTCAAAGGGTTATCGGATTGTTAAACATTCCAGCGAAATTCTTACACGGCGAAAAATGCTTGTATATTTAGTACACGTTTAATTTCCCAAGAGGATCGTCATATTTTTATGGTTAATTTGAAAAGAAAAAATTCCAACGCACTGGAGTAAGATGGGTGAATATAGACCACCCTAATTTGCATGTAATTATGTGTGGACCAAAAAATTGTTGACTTAACAACTAAAATTGTCAATCTATTCAACAAGAAATGTTTTTTTTTAAAGGTGTAAATATTTTTGTACCGGATACATAAAAAAGAACTTTCGCGTTCAAAAAAACAAAACTTTTTATAACGTAAAACTATAACTTTTATCAATAATACATTGTCAACCTATCGTGTTAAGAAGAAATGTTTTTTAAACATCCAAATACCTCTTACCGTGTACATAGTAAACTAAATTTTTTGTTGAAAAAATAAAATTTGTCTATCATAAAACTATAGTTATTAACAACAAAAATGTATTAAATTAGCAACAACAAAAATGTGTTAAATTAGCAACAACAAAATTGTGGACCTGTTGTGTCAGCATGAAATATTTTTAAAATGTGCAAACCTTTTTTACCGTGCGCATAAAAGAGGAAATTTCGCGTTGAGAAAAATAAAACCTGTATCGAGTCGATTCGTCGAAACGTCGTCCGGAAGACAGGAAGCTGCTCGTATCCCGACATCGACGGTTTTACACCAACGCCGCGTTTATCCCGCGTCTCTCCGCGATATGTCACGGTGAGATGGAAAATTGTGCAACGACACCTTCCTCTTATCCTCTCATTTCGTTCGCGAAAAATGCATTCCACTCGCGTCGGATAACCACGGATACGGGAGCCGCGTGTATTCCACTATAATACGCTTCCGTTTTCCCGTCGTGCGCGCCACTGCGATCTCTCGCTTCAAAGCCCCGAGCTTTGCATAACATTACGCAACCCGAGAATTCTCTCGTTCATCGATCACTCTCCCACCTTTATCCCGGCAAAATTCCTATATATACGTTTCTCTGTTTCTACATATTTTTTTCTTTTTCTTCTTTTCTTTTTTCCGTAATAATATTTTCTTCACGTATACGATGTATACCGAGTTACAACCCGAGAGACGTCGGTTCTCCATGAATTATTTATTCGGGTTTATCTCGGCGCTCTTTCGCAATATTCCGTCCGGCGGTGTTGAAAACGCTGAATTATCGTAAAATTGAGAAAGCACGAAAGAAAGAGACTTACGTGAGACGCGTAGGTGAGGGAGGGGGAGGTGAGGGGGGTGAGCAATTTTTACGCGAATTTTCATCATAATGGGGGTGGGGCGGGGAACTTATTTTGCCGCCCCCGATACAGCCGGGGCGTCGGCCGAGCGAGTGAATAACTGAAGGCGAGCGAGACAGAGCAGTTTGTAATCACTGTGCCGGTACATCGAGCACGTTGGCGGGAAACCAAGCGGAAGGGTTGTACTCTCTCCTCCCTACCCGCCCCCTCCCCCACCCCTTCCCGCCCCTCTTCCACCTATCGTGGCAGGTTTCCACCTTAGCCACCGGGCGGGATACCCAAAGTTTTGCCTAATTAAATATTCCTCGAGGGAAACGTTTACTTTGAAAGCGGGCAATGGGCTCGTTTGGAAACGGTCGGACGGCGTGTGCAGACCGACTCCGGACGGTGGATCCGCGTAGAACGGGGCCATGGGAAGCTTGACGGGGCCGGTGGACTGGCCGCGGGTCAAACGAACCGGCGAAGGCTGCAAACCTTGGTCGAAATTGATAAGAGCACCGGAAGAGCTCGGGGTTCGTCGTGAGACTCCGAATGTGCACCCAGAAAAATAATTTATTTGACGGCCACCGTTTATTTAGTTCAAGTAAAATATTCATTTGATTTAAATAAATATTTATTTTAATTAAGTAAATAATTACTTAAATGAAATTGATATTTATTTAAATCAAATAAACATTTTACTTGAACCAAATAAACGGTGGCCGTCAAATAAATTATTTTTCTGAGTGTGGCATCGTACGGAGGGGGATGAGCGATGGAAAAGACGAAATTGCGGAGACTGTTTTACCGATCGAGTTTTCGTCCATGCTCGATGGCATGTCCTAATGAGATATGCCGTCGAGATAATTTGGCCGGCTAAGCCGTCTTAGTTGGGTTAACTATTTTAGCCGAATTTTTTGACGAATTTTTATTTTTAATTTTCTAATGTTACTTGTAACTTAGTCCGAAGTATTTTCGCTCGCTGAACACTAAACCGCCAGTCTTTTTGGCGTAAAGAACAATTCTACATTAAGGGCTCGATTTTATGGACGAAAAATCGTATTTTTGGGATTTAAATGGAAAATATTAGGTTGGAGTAAAATATTTGTTACATTCGTGATCAGCGCGAAAAAATACGTGGAATATAGCCTTGAAACAAAAAAAAATTGATTGAACAACGATTTTTCACTTTTTGAGGCACTCTTAAAAAAATGTCGATTTTCGTGATTTTCAAAGGTCGATATCTCAGCTCCCAATGGAGCTAGAAAAAATCCAGCATGTCCATCGTATTCTACGGGAAAAAATATACAATGTAGGGCCTTGTCCGAAGTTTTAGAATCGTTTTATCGTGCTGTTTGAGGACGTTAAAAAACGTAAAAAATTGACTCTAAAGGGCCTTGGAATTTTGTGACGAAATTTTTTGTTGTTTTTTTAAATTGAACTGCCACGTATTTCGAAGTATATTTTCTTGCAAAAAACCCAAAAAATGGATTTGTTCATTTCTATTCCACCCACCGAAAAACACCTTCGAACGTGTGTCACCTCGATTACTCCAACAATTTCCCTTCCTCAGTCCACGAACTCCCGCCTCACCCCCAGTAAATCTCCAAACCGTGTCCACCCCTCCGAATGCCCTCGAGTCATCCGCCTAAGATCGCCCCACCCACAGTCTCTTCCCCGACACAATTCTTTCGCGGCAGCGAAAGAACAAATTCATAACACGAAATCATTTGCATGTCTCCAGTCTCGGATATCGTCCCGCGCGTCAGTAACGGCCGAGTATCGATGTCTCCCCGCTCCTCCGTTTGTTATTTTCTTCCAATTCCGCCCCAACTCCCTTATCTCACTTTATTTTGTCTCCCGACGAGACACCGCGATGCCCGATCCGCCGGGTGGCTGGCGACAGGGTGTTCAGTGGCGACGTATAGGCGTGCAGATAGAAGGGACGTCGGTACGGAGAGCGAGAGAGGATCGTTCGTCGGGCAAAGTCGGGGTAGGTCTTTCCATGCGGGTGTGCGGCTCTCGCGACCCGATGGCCAGGGTGATTGATGACGGCTCGCCGCCGCCGCCGCCACTAGCCCCGGCTAGCGAAGCCTCCGACCCGACAGAGCCAGGCCACACCGACACCGAAGCCACCCACTAATTTGTTTGTACAGAGCGCGTTGTTAGGGTGGGAGGGAGATATACATTTTTTTTCTCCACCGAGCCTCGGTCCTTCGATCCCGGCCGATGCCGTTGGCGAGTGCGATGCGGTCCGTTTCGGCCACGGAAAGGAGAGATGGAGTCCTACGGAGAGTACACTGATAAAAAAGTGCAATTGAATCAACCAAGATTCGGGCAAGGACATTCAAATAAATATTTTGTTGATCGAACTAAATATTTTAATAACTCAAAAATATTTTGGTTAAGTCAACCAAAAATTTGTTGACCTAACAAATTTTTTAGGTGCACCAACAAAAAATTTATTTGTACGTCTCTGCCCGAATCTTAGTTGATTCAACCATATTTTTTTATCAGTGTAAATATAGCGAGGGCTAGACCGCAGGAACCGCAGAGCAAAATTCCACAATTTTAACTCCACTTAAAAAATATAGAAATTATTATTATCATTATTATTATTATTGCAGATTTTTTAAATTATGAGTTACAGACAAAAAGTAAACAAATGTGCAGAGCCAATACTCTTCACATACCACCCCATAGTCTCGCATCCCTCGTCCGTTCGCGTAAAAGTGGCGAATACGAACCCGCCGCCATTGGCACCGTTCCAGCCCCGGCTAGCGAAGCCTCCGACCCGACAGAGCCAGGCCACACCGACACCGAAGCCACCCACTAATTTGTTTGTACAGAGCGCGTTGTTAGGGTGGGTGGGAGATATACATTTTTTTTTTCCACCGAGCCTCGGTCCTTGGATCCCGGCCGATGCCGTTGGCGAGTGCGATGCGGTCCGGATCGGCCACGGAGAGGAGAGACGGAGACCTACGGAGAGTAAATATAGCGAGTTCAGGGAAAAAACGACATCGCATGCGTCGCACTGACGCCGTGTGTTTGTTTTGAGGAACTCTATTTCTCTTGTAATAACCGCTTTCTCGAAATAGTAACGGTGATCTATAAGCGGCCCCGTCGCGCACCCGCCACCCTCTCGAAACACCTTGCCCCGTTAGTCCCTTTTTCTTTTTAACGACTGAGGCGGTGATTTATTGAGCTCGTTTCCGCGCGGGTTTTCTGGTAAGGCGCTGGCGTTGATACTCGGGCGGCGGATGTGTGACAGTATGGCGAGGAAATTACGGACGGCAGAGCGATCGCTAGTTTGAGGGATTCCTTGTCGAGCGGGAAGCTCGCAGAGACGCGGTTTAGTTGGGTGAAATTTTGTGAACGATCGGAGCTGCACCCAGAAAAATAATTTATTTGTCGAGCCTCCCTCGAATAAATATTTATTTGGTTTAAATCAATATTTATTTGATATAAATGAATATTTGTTGAATAGAAATAAATAGCTATTTAACTCAATAAAAATATTTGTTTAAACATTTATTTGCGGGTGCCCATCGAATAAATTATTTTTCTGGGTGTGCGTCTTTGATTGGTGGCGAGAAAATAAATAGGTGACGTCTTTTTGGAAGGGAAGTGTGATTTTCGAAGGAATGGAATTTTGTCATGGAATTTTGGCTGACGGAATTTTGTGGACAATCCGGAGTCTTTGATTGGTAGAGAAGATAAATGCGTGAGGTATTTTTCCACGTTCTCTTTGCACTCCTCTCGTGTCGGGTGCACCGGCTCATAAGAGGGTTATCGGACCCACTTTACAATTTGACGCTGAGGAAAATTGTTGGATTCGATTGTTGGATTCGAGGTGAAACGACCGCCGTTTGGAAAATTGTCGTCAGTTTGGCGCGTTCTCTCTGCTTCCCTCGTCGTTGGCTCTTCGTTCTCTTGGACATTGGGTAATCTCTCGGAGCTCGAGGAACGGGAAACTGGCGGAGAACGACAGATAACATCGGGTACAGAACGGAAGAGAAGCGGAGGGTGACGACGTTCGGAACGAAAGACAGACGGACGGACGGACAGTGAAAAGCTTTACGATCTTCTCGTCTCTCGTCGTATCACTGCCAAGTTGGAGATACTAACCAATTGGAATTAACGCATATCTTTCCATGGCAAAGTCCTGATGAACAACCCCCCTCGACTGGCGAAGAAGCTGGACTCCGTGACTGCACGGACTTGGAATAACTTAACTACAAATGGGCGTTTCGATCGACCGGCCGGGATAATCAATCTTGCGTGTTGGAAGTCCAATGACAAATTAGTATTATTGGAGGGAGTTTTTTTTTTTACTGGAGGGTGATGATTTTACGAGGACAAGGCTGTTGGACAGCTTTTTTCGGAGCTTCGTCGATTTTTCATTGAGTGTATGAAAAAAAAGTCGTTGGAAGTTTTCTCCCCCTTTGGGACGGGAAAAGATAGACGGGCTAGAGCGTAGAAACTGGAGAGCGAAATTCCATAATTTTAACGCCACTTAAAAAAAATAGAAATTATTATTATCATTATTATTATTAATATTATTGTTTTTTTTTTTTTTGTAGCTTGTTCTTATTTTTTATTGTAGCTTCGCCGATTTTTCATTGAGTGTATAAAAAAAAGTCGTTGGAAGTTTTTTCCCCTACGGGGCGGGAAAATATTGTCGTCCTAGACCGCAGGAACCGGAGAGCGAAATTCCACAATTTTAACTCCACTTAAAAAAAAATTATTATTATCATTATTATTGTTTTTATTGTACCTTTTTTAATCGTGAGTTACAGACAGAAAGTAAACAAATATGCAGGGCCAATAATACTCTTCACATTCCACCCCATATTCTCGCATCCCTCGTGACTTTCACTTTCGTTCGCGTAAAAGTGGCGAATACGAACCGGTCCATTCGTCATTGATTTACATGCTAATCGGTATGGTTCATATTCACCACTTGTACCCTACGCTTCGTTGTCATGCGAGGGTATAACTTCTCCCCTTTGCAATTTGTTTTTTGTTCTTTTTTCTTTTCATTCCTCCTTCGTACGACTCCCGATAGGGTTCCGCCGGTCCGGATGTAATTCCTTGCTTATTATGCGGATCGCCCACCCCTTTCGCCCCGACCGGATTATAGGTACGTGAATCCCAACGGCGCTCGATGCTCGTCGTTCCGTTCGACCCTCTCTCGTATTAGCCAACCCTCGTTATTTTCTCTCCATCGATGGAAAAAAAATTATATATATATATTTTCTTTTTTTCTCTCATACAAGAGGAACGAAAAATCTGAAGCACCTTTCTCAAGGTACGAGAATATTTGTAAGTTCCTGACGTACGTGACTGAGGAGCTTAAACAACGCGAGCTTCCGCACAATGTGCACAATTTTTGTTCTTTTTTTTGTTTGTAAAACACCGAATTTTTTAATTTTTTGATTTATTAATTTTTTTCTAAAAGACCGAATTTTTAAATTTTATGATTTATTAATGTCTTTATAAAACAGCAAATTTTTTTATAAAAAAAAAAATTCTGCCCGAGGAATCGTTCAGTCAGATCGGATACCCTACGAAAATTGTGCAATTTAATTCGGCGGAATTTGTGGAGCGAGGCCCCTCAGTGACTGCGCAGGCAGGACTGATTTATAAAGTTGCATCGTCGTAGGCAGTGATATAGCTCAGCCTGTGGGCCGACACGCGAGGATCAAGCGAATCCTCGAGCTACTTCGAATTCTTTCTCGAGCTCCCGATAAATCTTGGTGCGCCAGTTTCTCAAGGGGTCGTTGCGGGAGTCCTGCGGGGTGAAATCGGGCCGGTGCGAATCCTCCGGTTCGAACGGTTCGCCTGATCGGGCCGACGGGAGATAAAAAAAATAAAAAGAAAAAAAAATAAGGAAGCGGAGCAGCGATTATTATTTTCCCCGCGCAATCCGCCGAGGCGATAAATTTCCTCGCGCAAATCCTCCCGGTTAACCGCGGCGGTGCGTTCGTCGTAATATAAGTAGCGATGTGTCGGTAAAAGCGTCGGGTGCCGTAAAAATTAGATGGAGCTCGGTTTCGCAGTGGCATCGGCTTTTCCCTCGCGTCTCGCCGAATATCGCCTTTCCCGACGGTAAAGCACTCGTGCGATACATACGGATGTAACGGGAAACGGGGCCAATTGGGAGAGGAAAATAGCAGTCGGAACGTAGCGAGTGCTGCGAGAGGGCAGTTACAGGCGGCGCTTTGGGGCGAAAGCCACCTGCGTTCAGAGTTATCACTCCACCCGACCGGAGGTCTTATCTACGAATCCGAGGAGAGTAACAACGGGGATTAACCGAAATTAAACCCGGTTTCTCTCGTTTCTCTATCCATCTCGTCTGGCCCGACCCCGAGCGCCCCCCCCCCCTCCAGCCCGCCACCCTTAATCCACATCTTGCCTCGCCACACGTTTTACCAACCGACGCCCTCGTGAATTCGTTCTTTTCGATTTGTACGAATTAAAGCGATTCAACGGGGCGCTGGCTCTGGCCGCTGATACACGGAGACCAGATGGCCAGACGTGAGTTCGTTTCTGTGCTCTAGGTGCATTACACCCGGGGGATGAGGGTGGTCGGGCGTGGGAGCTGCTCTCCTGGTTCATCCGTTGGTTTAATTTCTGACGAACGTGATCCGACTGATATCGATCTTTTTGCACGATAATGTAATTGCTATCTATCGTCGTAGCGGGCTTAAGCGGGGCGGGCGATTGGCCCACCGACCCCTTGAGTTCGAAACCTCTTTCCCGTCGACTAAAAATATATGTATGTATATGTATATTCGTCCCAGGCCAGGTGGGATTCTGCGGTAACTGGGAAAACGGCGTATCACTGGGTCGACAGGATATGTCGAAGGAACTTGCGTGATAGATCTCAAATGAGTGGAGCCAGAATGAACTGGAGCGCACCCGGAATTAAGTGGAGTGGACCAGGAATGAACTGGAGTGGATCCGGAATAAATTGGAATGGACCCGGAATAAATTAGAGTGAATCTGGAATGAACTGAAGCAGAGCTAAAATGAACCGGCGTGGATCCGGAATCAACTGGAGTAGAGCCAAAATGAACCGGCGTGGATAAGGAATGAACTGGAGTGGATCTGGAATGAACTGCAGTGAATCTGGACTGAACTGGAGTGGATCTGGAATGAACTGCAGTGGATCTGGAATGAACTGGAGTAGATCTGGAACGAACTGGAGTGGATCTGGAACGAACTGGAGTGGATCTGGAATGAACTGGAGTGGATCTGGAATCAACTTGAGTGGATCTGGAATGAACTTGAGTGGATCTGAAATGAACTGGAGTGGATCTGGAATGAACTGGAGTGGATCTGGAATGAACTGGAGTGGTTCCGGAATGAACTGGAGTGAACTCGGAGTGAATTGGAGTGAACTCGGAATGAATTGGAGTGGATCCGGAATGAACTGAAGTCCACCCGGAAATAATAGAATAATATTCGCAGAGCATGAATCTACGGGATAAAGCACTGCACTACCGTACCCGATACAGGTGCAGCGATAACATTTCTCGTCGAGCCGATATGTTCGATCCACCTAACTACCGGAATCGGTCCGATACCGGCTCGAGCCCCGGGCGAGTGCAAGACCCTCCGCAACTGTTGCGGTCCCATAGCCGTGCCGCTGGTTAAATCCCAGCCGGAAGGCGACAGTCATCCGGCGGGATTCATCGTTTTGCAAATTTTTCGTTCGACATATTTACAGCCGATCTCTCATTCCTGCCGGACGGCTCTGAGTGCTCGGGGCCGGGCTCCGGACGTCGTGTGCGTCAGCTGGATAATCTCGTTCCACTTTTTTCTTCCTTTTTTACGATTCCTCCAATCTCTCTCGGTCCCGCTAGTACAGCCGCATCCTGTCCACTCGGGCATGCGTTCATCGATATTCCCCGATATATTCCCGCTTCGCTGGACTGCCCGCATGCATAACTCCCCCCCAGAGGGTTCTATGCGAGGTTGTTTTATGTTTCATAGGCGAGCATCCCCGAAGCCACTAACGCGGATCCGCCGCTAACCTGTGCAACGGAGCTTGACCCCGTGCAGGAATCGGACGCGGTCCACCCGGGCTTCCAGACACGACACTCTCCGTCCAATTATGGCGATGTAACTTCTGGCCAAGGGGGCGAGACACAGTCTTCCAGATAGCCCTGCATTGATATTCCTGTACTCAAGGGCGTATCGAATTGGCATCGTCGCCGGTTGGCCATTCGAGCGAACGAGCCCGGGCACCTTCGTCGCTATCGATAAACACGTATCTCGGCAATCTGCCCAGCGCGGGGGGGGGGGGGGGGGGGGATGATCCTGATGAAAGCACCCGCTCGCCTGGACGCGCCATCGTGCTCGTATTAATATTCGCAAAGGACCGAGTCCTCCGTGGCGATGGGGAAAATAGGGCTGATGCGGCACATTCGCAGCTCCGTGCATCCCCGATGCTTCGCCACCGAACAACAACTCGGCCAGGAGCTCACCCGGGGCGACCTGACGGCATTACAAGCACCGGCTGTGCTGGTCCACGAGATGAGAATGTCAGCTTGTCTCGGCAGAGTGTCTTCAATTACCGCATACTCGTCGATGCAGGACACGTGACGACGCGACTTCACGCGTCTGACCTCATCCCTCACCTCATGGGGAAGTAGGGCTGATGCGGCACATTTGCAACTCGATGCATCCCTGATGGTTCTCCACCGTACCACTTGGCTGGGAGCTCATTCGGAGCGAACTGACAGGATTACAACCATCGGTTGTGCAACTCCACGATACAAGAATGTCAGCTTTTTAATTACTACATGTGCGTTCATACGCGAAACGTGACTTTCAGCGTCCCACCCCATGCCTCATCTCATGGGAAAATGGGACTGATGCGGCACATTTGCAACTTCACACATCCTCGATAGTTCTCTACCGTACTACAACCCGGCCAGGAGTGACCTGACAGTATTGCAGCCACCAGTTGTGCAACTCCACGAGATGACAACGTCAACTTTTCCCCGCTAAGTGTCTTCGATTACGCATATGCGGTGATGCAGAACACGTGACGACGCGACTTCTCGCATCCGACCTCATGCCTCACCTTACCTCACCGTGCCTCACCTCATGGGAAGATAGAACTGATGTGGCACATTTGCAACTCCAGCATCCCTGATGGTTCTCCAACGTGCAACAACTTGTCTAGGCGCTCACCGGGAGCGCACTGACATTACAACCACCAGTTGTGCAACTCTACGAGATGAGAATGCCAGCTTTTCCCGACTATCTTCAATTACCGCATACTCGTCGATGCAGGACACGTGACGACGCGGATTCCCGCGTTCGACCTCATTCCCTCCGTATCGCTGATGTGCGCAGGACGAAGTTAATCGGCGCTCGCAGAAAGGACCGGGGCAATAAGCCCGAACGGCTGATGAAGGGCGGTGTTTTAAGCGGCCAACGGCAATCGACTCTGCGCCGGTGGGGCTGGCAGTTGTAACCCTCCACGTGAAAATGCAAAAAAGGGGCTTTAACCCGCGCCGTCGAACGGAGTCGCTATCGCGCTATTAAAAAAGTTTCGCCGTTCGTCCGCTCATAAAATGCACGCAGCTAATCCCGAGGTAATTCAAAGGTAGTCCCGAATTAAAAAAAATAAAAGAAAATTCGGAGATCCTCGGAGCTGTCGACTCGCGGGATTGCCGACCACCCCACCGATTCCGCTGCTCCCCGGATGGGCTGAATGGCGCCCATCGGGGCTGACGCCCGCGCTAATTCACCATCATTACGCGAAAGGGTTATTTTTTTTCACCGTTTTTTCCATCCCCTCCTTCGACGACCCTCGCTCGCCCCGCTCCGGGTATTTCGAAATACCCGCTCCGGGTATTTCGAACGGCTTGGATCCCTCATTATCCAGCGGCGTTGTGTACCGCGCTCCTCGGAAATCGCGAACCCCGCATTTCTCGAGCTTAGATCCGGCAGCATTCACTGTGCCAACCAGACTCTCACCATCTCGCCTCGTTCTCCTCTAATTAGACAATTCGGCGCTTGTGTCTCTCGACTCTCGGCCCGATGCCGCACGTGGCACGTAGTGGCAAGTAAGTGAGGGCTTCGACTCAATTATGCCGCTTAATTAGTTCAATCGCAATGCGCGTTGAAGCACCGTTCCGCCGTTACCGGCGAGAGTCTCTCGATCGATCATCGACGCGTGAAAATCCTTGACCCGATCGCGATCGGTAATGCAGTTGCCGATGGCACTTCTCCCGTCGGAATTCCTTTGAAGCTCCTCAATGACACTCTCTGCTTACCCAGAAGAACCTCAACGAGCGAACTGCGTCGAATGACGGGGCTTCGTTGCGAACCTGGAAAAAAATGTTGACTTGTAAGACCTGAAAAGGCCTTGTCAGGGCCTGATGTAACGCTCGAAAAATGTGCACCAGAGGAAGCTGCGGCGAGTTGGCAAGGTTTCGTTGACCGCTTCTCAATGACATCCTCTGATTTCCTCAAACTCAAGGAGCGAACGTCATTGAATGACGGGACTTTGTGGCGAACCTGGCAAAGGTGTTTAGAGCGATAAATCGAGTCTCGAAAAGGTCCTAATAAGGCCTCGTCAGGGCCTGATGTAACGCTCAAAAATGTGCACCAGAGGAAACTGCGGCGAGCTGGCAACATTTGGTTGACTGCTTCTCCATGGGTTCCTCTGCTTTCCTCAACCTCAAGGAGCGAACGTCATTGAATGACGAGACTTTGTTGCGAATCTGGCAGAGGTGTTTAGAGGGATAAATCGAGTCACAAAAAGGTCCTGAAAAGGCCTGGTCAGGGCCTGATGTAACGCTCGAAAATTTGCACCAGAGGAAGCTGCGGCGAGCTGGTAAGGTTTCGTTGACTGCTTCTCCATGCCATCCTCTGCTTTCCTCAACCTCAAGGAGCGAACGTCATTGAATGACGAGACTTTGTTGCGACCCTAGCAAAGATTTTTAGAGCGATAAATCGAGTCTCAAAAAGGTACTGAAAAGGGCTAGTCAGGGCCTGATGTAACGCTCGAAAATTTGCACCAGAACAAGCGCTCGCAGATGCGGAAGCTGCGGCGAGCTAGTTAGGCTTCGTTGACCGCTCCAAACTACGATCCAACGAAACCATAATGAGAATCGTCTTTCCGCAACTTTTCATCGCCTTTCTAGTGGCAGTGCCGAGGTTTCCTCACGCGGAAACCTCGGCACCGTTACACGCGAATCTGTCGGTTTTCCGCAAGAATCGAACGAGCGAACGGACTGCGAACTTGTGCGGGGAGGGGAATCGAACAGAGTAACGAGGAACGAAGGTGAAAGAAGGGTGTTCGCGTGGGGTCGCTGGAAGGGGCGAGGGATGGAGAACCGTACGAGTGAAAAATGAATGCGAGAACGCGATCCAACTCCGGAGCGAAGCGAGAGCGAAACTGGAATTGGGAAAAGAACGTTAAGTGATATTAATGAAGAATAGTTAATTAGGGAGTGGCAAGCAGCGGTCGAGGGTCACGTCGGGTCTCTCTTTCCCTCAACGCCGGTGAAAGCCCTCAGGGATATATTTCTGTAATTGTCAAGTGGAGGTTGAGTGGATATTAATGGTGCTACTACCGGGGCTCGCGTTCTCCTAGTGGAGAAACCGGTCTCTGGGACTTCTCAGCCTTTGCCGTCCCAGCGGCCGTCATGGTAACGGCTTCGCGATTCGTGAAGCCTTTCGTTATTATTAAGTCGTGCTTATTAGTTGAGCTCAAAGGCTCGGGCTGCACCCTCCGCGGCCATGCGGGGCTCGAGATATTACGCGATACGTAATAAAGTTCGAGTAGCAAACGAACAGCACTTGCGAATGCAGCGAGGTTGGTACTTTTCCCATTCGTTCGCTGCATCGCCGCGAGCGATGAAACTGGGCATATTTCAACTTGGTGTGCGCGAATCGATAGGCCGAACGACGACACTCTAGGGACCAGCAAACTGGAATCTGCCGAATACGAACTCTGCTTCGTGATTCAGTTTGTAAACAATTTGTGAACTTTCAAGGGACTATAGGAATGTCCCAAATGCGGAAGAGTCGAGTGTCTCATCTTATAGCGTCCTATCTTATAATATCCCATCTCATAGCATCCCATCTTATAGGGTCCCATCTTATAGCGTCCAATTTTATAGCGTCTCATCTTATAGCGTCCAATCTTATAGCGTCCAATCATATAGTGTCCAATCTTATAGCGTCCAATCTTATAGCGTCCAATCTTATAGCGTCCAATCTTATAGCGTCCCATCTTATAGCGTCCCATCTTATAGCGTCCCATCTTATAGCGTCCCATCTTATAGCGTCCAACCTTACTGCATCCAATCTTATAGCGTCCAATCTTATAGTGTTCAATCTTATATTGTCTAATCTTATAGCGTCCAATCTTATAGTGTCCAATCTTATAGTGTTCAATCTTATAGTGTCCAATCTTATAGTGTCCATCTTATAGAGTCCAATCTTATAGAGTCCAATTTTATAGTGTCCAATCTTATAGTGTCCAACCTTATAGTGTCCAATCTTATAGTGTCCAATCTTATAGTGTCCAATCTTATAGTGTCCAATCTTATAGCATCCCATCTTATAGCGATCTTCAATCTAGTGGCCCAGCAATACTTCATATACCAGTACCCATCTATCTGCTCCAAGATTCCATCTCAAAAATAAAAATCTTCCACGAGTGTGCATAAAAGTAGTTTTTATCGACGAGTAGAAGCTACCACAATTTATGTATCTTTTTTCTTGCGGAGTTCGGTTATAACCTTTTTCCTTCCTTCCCCTATCTCTCAGACCGCCTACGGCGCCTCAGCATTCAAGATTTACTTCGCTTCTCTCGGAGCTTACAATATTCGCCTAATATATCAATGTTTCACACAATCAAAAATTCTTCACGATCTGTAATTACACGATAGCCCGTGACAAGAGTCTTTCGTTCACGCTCTCTCGCCTAGATTCCGAGGGTGGTTGACGCAGTGAATTATTCGAGTGCCCGGCCGTGTCGTGGGATTCGTGCTCGGTCGGGCATCGAACGAATCGCACGCTGGTCGGGCAATTAGCTAATTTGACGAGTGACACGCCGTGACAAAAGTATTTCAGAACGTGTCAAGAGAAAAGAGCCGGACGAGAGACATTTGTCAGCGGGAGGAGACAACACCGGGAACTGCGTTCCTGCCTTATCATTTATCTGCGCGAGGACTCGCTCTCTTTCTCTCCCTCTCTTATCTCGTTCCAAATTAAGCCCGCGCGTCGCTGCGGCGTCATCATTAGGCGAGTCTGCTCCTTCTCCCGCTCCCCTCAGTATTTTCGGGCACCGTCGCTCCGCGCATACACACATATTCCCACTCGCGCGCCTGCGCCTCGGCCCAGCGAGATGAGCGATAGTGCGCGGTTGGCTATGTATATTTTAATTAACAACGATGCACTTAACGACTCCACCAATTCTCGCTCCGATAAATCGTCCGCTCACTCTTCCCCTCCTCTCCGCGCGTGTCGTAAAATTTTAGAGAAATGGAAAACGTGAATAATCTCTTGTCACTCGCCTCCTCCTCGTTCACATCTGCCCTCGCGCGAGGACAACACCGAGACCGACGTTTCGAGGACCCGACCGGGTTGCATCGATTAGTTCTGTCGAAACTCCTGCCGCGAGAACTCAGCCAGAGAACCGGGAGCGCGAATGATCCAGAAGATATCCCGAAGGAAAGGTTCATGAGAACGAGATCCAAGATTCGGCAGGTCGGAGACTCGAGGGCGCTGGCGCGAGTCTTGAGGCGCATCAATCTTTCGCGATTCCTTCGAATTTCTCACAGGCAATTAGGCGCCCGGTCGGCGAGGATGGTTTTATCATAGTGCCCCGAAGAGAAGGTCCTTCTCCGAGGCGTTTCCGCGCCGATGGTGCACACCAGCCCCGGAGGAAGAGAGAAACCCGCGGCCGATCGGGCGGAGCGGCGCGTGCTGCTCCTCAGGGCCCGGCAGTGTAATGCAGCACGTAACATGCTATCTATATTTTAATCAGTCATAATTAAATGAATATTTCATCCTGCGCTCGCGAAGCGGGCGGGGAACGTTCGCTTCGTCGTCGGAGCTTTAGTCGTAACTAGACGTTTGGGAAAGAGGGTTGGGCGGTGAAGAGTCGGGCGAAAGGGTTTTCATGCAAATGTGCGCCAGATTGGTCGGGTGCGACGCGGAAGAGCGACGGAGGTCGGGAGAGCCGGCGGATCGGCGAGAGAGACGAGGAACGAGCGCGAGGGTTCTCCGGGCGGGAAGGGCCGGCTCGCGAGGGACGTGGGGTGCAAAACCGGCAAGGGTGGCCCGCCGAGTGGAAGCGAAAGAGAAGCCGAACGAAGAGCGAACGTGAATTGTTGCACGGAGGCATGAGGAGCACGGCCGGGGCGGGTCGGCCGAGAGGCATTTGAATGATGACGTTGATTTGTTTGCGAATCGGAATGAGAGATTAGTCCGTGAGTGGCGTGGCCGGCGAGATTTTATCGAGATATCGACATACCGGACTGGTCAGTCCTTGGCCGATGTCGATCCGATGGGCTCGAATCGCTGTAGCGATTTAAGGCTCGCCGATCCAATTTGCAGCTTACTGGAAATCGTTAATGTCGAACCCCGAGAACTTTCCGAAACGTGTATTTAATCTTCCCCTCTGCGAGATATAGCCGAGCACGCGGTTTTTTTTTTATTCCTTCACCCGCGACCGACCCACGTCCGGTGGCGAGGGAACGGGCATGTAAATGTTGAGGAATATAACGAGTGTACGTGACTTCGTGGACTTTGAGGTATTTTCGCGAAGTTCGTGTGCCGCGTATCGTGGCTGCGCGCTGCGCATTCATGTTCACTTTGATGCATACACGTACGCCTGGCGAGCGATTTCTCGTGCAACTGCCGCCACGAAAAATCTTCTGCGTTCGACAACCTGACACCTCGCGCGAGAGAGGTCAATGATACCCGGGTGCGAGCGAGGCCATAAAAATGTTCTCTGAATAAAACACGGCGAAGTTAATTTCATCAGGCGTGCAACAACACCGCTTACAAATGCGATTGATAACACCTGGCATATGTAAAAAAAAAAAAAACACTGTGGTATGTCTTTAAGCTCGTGTGTCACATATGTTCCGCAATGTCTCATAGTCTAGTGTTCTCGGGTCCACTGCCTCATAGTCTAGTCTCCTCTGGTCTACTGTCTCATAGTCTAGTCTCCTCTGGTCTACTGCCTCATAGTCTAGTGTCCTATTGCCTAGTGTCTTACCGTTTAGTATTCCATCGTCTAGCGGCATCTAGTCTAGTTTCTTTTTGTCTAGTGCACTCTCGTCTAGTGCCCTTTCGTCTAGCGTCCGCTAGTCTAGTTTCTTTTCGTTTAGTGCCCTCTCGTTTTGTGTCCCTTCATCTAGTCCCCTTTCGTCTAATGCCCTCTCGTCTAGTGCCCCTCTTCTACTGCCCTCTCGTCAAGTGTCCTCTCGTCTAGCGCCGCATCATCTAGCGTCCCAATGCCCAGTGTTCTTTAATCTAGTGGCCCAGCTATACTTCACATATCAGTGCCCATCTATCAGCTCCAATATTCCATCTTCAAAGATTCCATCTTAAAAATACGAATCCTCCACGCGTGTATAAAAGTGGCTTTTATCGACGAGAAGAAGCTACCACGATTTATGTATCTTTTTTTCGTGCCCAGTTCGGTTATGACCCTTTTCCTTCCTTCCCCTGTCTCTTACCGCCTACGGATCCTCGGCATTCAAGATTTACTTCGGTTATGTCCGAGCTACAATATACGCCTAATATATCGGTATATTAAAGTTTATTTTTTTCGTCGTAAGGAGAGAGTGCCCGATTTGAATATCCACTCTTTCATCGCGAACGTAGCTCTCGTAACGAATGGATATCGGAACGATGTGGAAGAGCAGAAAGGGGAACGGCACGGCGGGGGGGGGAGGTAAATGAAGATAGCCAACACGTTTGAGAAGCTAGGGAACGCTAACATGTTTTTCATTTTGCAAGACTAAAAATACATTGGACACGGCTAGTGTGTAACACGCTAAGGTCGCGAGTTCGATCCCCTCCGAGGGAAAACACACTGCTATTTCTAGAATATCGCCGAGGATGGGGCTACCCCCCTGCGTGCGTGTTACGAACCGTCGCAAACCTACCAATAAGCCGCGCATCCACATTTTCTCGTGGTATTAGTGGTGGCCTCCGTGGTACACTCGAACTTGCTCGCCAAGTGCATTCAACTTCGTTATTCGCGTACAGCGACCGAGGGGGCCTTCAACGCGCCGGGAAGTTCGCGAGATTTTCTGGAAATCGTCGATCTTCGACTGTCTCTCGAATTACCAAATTTCTGGCCCCCGATCGATTGTGCAACACGCATTTCAAACACTTAGGCTCGCTCCTCGGAATTCAGTCAAAGTACAAGAAATCGGGCGAAAGACCAATCGATCTATCGCAAAACATAATTTTCTCAAAATTCGATGTCTATTTTTGCGGATGCGTTTTTTTGACGAGCTCCCTTAAGGTGCGCCTCGAGGGAACCGATAAAATCCCTATTTTCGCGATGAACCTGATAAATTATCTTGTATTTTGAACCGCACAAACTTCGCTCGGGAAAATTCACTTCGAGCATAAAATTCTAGGAGAGAAGATTTTTTTTCCCCTAAAACGGAGCGTTGACTTAATCTTGCGAAAGATGAATTTGGATGTCGTGCCTCATGGTCATTCTTTTAAAAAGATATCTCCATGGTAATTTTTCGGTCTGGTTCGTTGAAGAGTTCACCGGGAACGAAATTTTGATCCAAGAACTTTAAACAGAGGAAATAATTGCCGAAGCGTCCATCGCTCGGCTCCAACGGCATTGCGTTTCGTATCGCCCCAAAGATCCAACAAACGAGATTAATTTAATTAACGGCTGACCGTTTCTGTCACGGTGCTGGGAGTGTCTCGCAGCGAAGAGCCGCGGCCTGGCAGGTAGATGAGAATAATCGTACAAGAACGTGCAACAGAACCGTCGTAGAATCATCGGAGTATCAGCGGTCGCGGCAGCGGGTCCGACGAGTAGCTTAACGTTTTTCACGCTGCTTTCTGCAGGTTTCTTTTTGCGATGGCTTGGGGGGGCTGCGAGGGCCAGGCCAGCGCGCGCCGCGAGCTCTAGCGACGAGGCCGCTTATCCGCGCATTAATTAAATTAATTAAGTCCAATTAGCAGCCGGTTCGTTCCCTTTCGCACACTTGGTTTCCCCTCTTCGTTTCGAGAGTCGATGCACCCGTCCAACCGAGCAGCGATCCGACGTTTCCCGGAGAGCGATGCGTTAACGCGCGTCACGCGCCTCCACCGCGAACCATTTTTTAGCGTTACACCCCGGCCAAGGCCCGACCAGGCGATCGATCGAAATTCGTGCTTCGCGGGCCAAAAGTAGACTTATACATGTATTCGTTTGTTTCGTGTTCTGAGGCCTAAACACCCCAAGAACAGCGTGCAACAAGGTACAAAATCATCTCATAGTCACAACAACGGTATATCAATTTTTTTCAAACTAAAAACAAATATATAATAACCATGTGAAAAGAATGTAAAATAACATAAGACTATAAGATAATAAGTAGATATATGGATGGATTCGTTTAATTCGTGTTCTAAGGCATGTCTCGAAAATAAATTAATAAAATAATTCGCAAATGATATAAATAATAATATGTGTTAAAAGTAAAAATAATATGAAAGGGAAAACAACAAGAGAATATAATACGTGAATACCGAGCATATGAGTTGTAGCAGCAATTAGGCATAGAACAACTTAAGAACAGCTGACGTCGGTATTTCAATTAGTGACAAAAAAAAGTTAAATGAAAAATCGACCCGAGAAAAAAGCCTCGGATCTGGAACACGGCCGTACCGAGAGTAAAATAGGCGAGCCTCCTAATAACACCGTACATGAATATACAACAATCGCAACACAAGTGAAGCAGATAGCGCGTAAAGGAAAACAAACCAAAGGTACCGGTAAATAAAATAATAGAAATAATAGAAACAATATAAAATAAAATAAGAAATAATAATAGAAACAGTAATTTGTCATGTCAGTAAAAGTGACACGAAAATAGAATACTTGAATACCGAGCATTGCAGTCGCAGCAGCAATTAAGCATAGAACAACGTACGAACCGCTGACGTCGGTATTTCAGTTACCAAAAAAAAACGGTAAAATCGGACCCGAGAAAAACTCTCGGATCTGCAACACGCTTAGCAGATAGCGCGGAAAGGAAAACAAACCAAAGGTACCAATAAATAAAATAATAGAAATAATAGAAATAATAGAAATAATAGAAATAATAGAAATAATAGAAATAATAGAAATAATAGAAATAATAGAAAATAATAGAAACAATAATATGTCATTGCAGTAAAAATGACACGCAAAAGAAAACATCAACAAAATAGAATACCTGAATACCGAGCATTGCAGTCGCAGCAGCAATTAAGCATAGAACAACGTACGAACCGCTGACGTCGGTATTTCAGTTACCAAAAAAAAAAAGGTAAA
>JAPYZC010000458.1:0-64912 GCA_030522665.1 Ichneumoninae sp. A BG-2022a | reverse complement strand
CCCCCCCCCCCCCCCCCAGCACTGTTAGGTTTTCGCCTTGGCGCACGTGCACGCCAGTCGCGGCAGCGTCGGACGATCGCACCGTGCAAAGTGCCCGGAGGCCAAGCGTCCTGGCCCGTGCCCGCAGTCATGATTCACAGCAAGTCGGCAAGTGCACACGTTCACCTCGAATGAACCTGTACGGCCCCCGGAGAGACCGATAGTCCCAACCTCGTACTCTGGAAAACTCCGCGAAATCTGGATGTACACAGAGCATAGTACAACGGTTGTACTACATCGCGAAAGCTGTACCCGAGCGTAGTAGTGACCTTTGAGCCTTAAATATTGCACTTGGCTTGTGCAAGCAAGAAACCCATTGGGACGAAGCGAAAGAGCCGAGCGACGATAGAGGTGAAAAAAAAAATAATAATAACCATTCAAAGAGGCTCTCTTGCTCTCGGTAAATCTTTCCCCGAGATCTTTCTCACTCGACTTACTGGTGCAAAAAAAAAAATATCAAGCTTAAGATTCATAAGTGCAGATGAAAGAAAAACCAACTTCCTACTGTCATTAATTTTTTTTTACGATTTTATCCAACCGGTTTATTTCTCGGCCGATCGATCGCTGATAGACATTTTATGCGCTGCAAACTCGTCGATCGATAAATTGGGTGTGATTTTTTTTTTCTCTCTTTCGCTCTTTCTTTCTCTCTCTTGATTTCTGCGAGTCGTCGGGTTGGTAAAATATGAATATATCGTGCCTGTTTGCAAGTTTCCATTCAACGCCTCTCCGGGGTGTGAGCTACGGGAGAAACGACAAATTGCCTCGGGCTCCGCGCTACGGAGTAACGCGTGGGATAGTGTTGCTATATATAAAGTGCAGATGGGAGTCGCGCGCGGTGAGGTCGAATAAAGGAGAGGGACAGGGCTCTCCTCGCTCGTTCACTCCGCTCGCTGCACGGGCAGCGTGCGCACG
Source organism: Ichneumoninae sp. A BG-2022a (assembly GCA_030522665.1). Classification (NCBI taxonomy): domain Eukaryota; kingdom Metazoa; phylum Arthropoda; class Insecta; order Hymenoptera; family Ichneumonidae; species Ichneumoninae sp. A BG-2022a. Next base: position 63,958 of record JAPYZC010000458.1, on the reverse strand, counting down.
TTCGCCCTCGACCGGTCGCCTACATGACTCACGAGCGTTTTACTTGCCCTCCGATCCACTTGGTAATAATACACCGTACACATATAAATATACAATGTACAGTTGCGATCGATGGAACTTCAATAAAATTTTTTTCATTGATGCAATGACTCCGTCAATGAATAATTGCGCTGCTAGTCTCGAACCAATCGATGTACAATTTTCAAAAGGAAAAAAAAATTATATATTTTTTTTAAGTTACCTGAAAAAAATAATTATATGGTTTTTTTTTAATTCGTCTTGATTTCTGTGATGGAGAGAAGGAAAAATAAAAAAATCTTTTTTTTCAAATTCGGACGTCGAAAGTACTACGATAAAAATTATTCTTAAAGATTATTTTCGAATAAACTGTACAAAATCAAAAATCATAACTAATTTCAACTTGATCTCATACTGTTGTTACATTATTTGAATTTCTTATGTAAAAGGGCATGTCCCGTAACGAAAATAAATAAATAATTAAATTCCGTCTTTTCGTTGCTGTAGTGGAGAGAAGATTATATATCGTTGATTCAAGTGTTGCCGAGGCAGCACCTCGAGGGAGTAACCTAGGCGCGATAGTTTAAACTGCACCGTTGAGCCTGACCACAGTCATAATAATTGGTAGTAATAACCGTCCTGGTAATAATAACTTGGTAATAATACACCGTACACATCTACACTGTACAGTTGCGATCGACGAAACGTCGATAGAATTCTGTTCATTGATGCATATGACTCCGTCAATTAATAATTTCACAATAATTTAACTGCAATATGAGATTCAAAAGGTGGTACAAAAAAAAAAAAGTTTTAAAAAAAAAAAAAAAAAATTTTTAAAAAACAAAAAAAAAAAAAAAAAAAAATGTTATGCTTTTTTTAAAACCCGTCTCCATCTCCATAATGAAGAGAAGGAAAAATAAAAGATATTTTTTTATATTACCTTTAAAAAAATATATATATTTTTTGTACATCCGTCTTTTAATTTCTCTAGCGGAGCGAATGTTTAATATCCTTGATTCAAGTGTCGCCGTAGCCTTAGGGAGTCACCTAAGCGCGATAGTTTAAACTGCACCGTTGAGCCTGACGATAGTAATTCATGGGATTGAGCGTACCGAGGCCCGCAAGGCTCTTCCGGCAATTCCCGCACGGACATTCAGTTTAATCGAATATCACACAGATGCACGTGAAGCATCGCGTAAAATCTTTTCCGCGATCCTGTTCCTCCGCCGGGCAGGTAGAGAAATCGTTACGTCTTCGGTGAGCTCGATCGTCGACCTTGTTCGCTGGTCCCACGATAAGAACAGTCCGCGGTGGGGAGGAGGGGGGGGGGAGGGCTTCTAATTGAGGCCAATGGGATTACCGAGGGGGTACAGGAAACAGAGCCCCGGCTCGTACGATATTAGCACACTACACTGTGCACTCCGCTGATTCCCGCCGGCTAACACTTTCACGGTGCTTAGAAAGAAAAAAAAGAATGTAAATAACTATCCACGCACTGTGTTCGCTGCTTTCGGAGTGAAAAATTGTTCGACGATTTTTTCCCCCGTTAACTTCGTCCTCGTATCGTGTTTCCTGTGTTTGTAGGCACGGCACACGATAAACAGATAAGAATTATCCTGAGATATCCAGTTTCGGAGTTACGTAATCTCAGCCGCTTCATCTCGGGTCTGGCTGTACGGATAGAGGAATTCAAATAGCTCGAACCGGAAGTGATCGTCCAATAACATAAAATCACCGGACCTAAACATGCACAAGACTTGCGTCTTTGAAAAACAAAACATTCACATGTTACATATTTATACATTCTGTATACCAATTTGTATAAACATTTTTAACGGTGTAAACATTCTCGGTACGTTAAAAATAGTTAATTTATGTGAGAAATTGCAAAAGTGCAGTTTTTGGGAAAATACGATGATTATATTTAACGTTAAATAGTCGACCTCGGTACAGCTCCATAAATGTATCGTGCGGGGGAAATTAATGTGAAGTAGGAAATATTTTTTTATCTCGGTTTTTGCGGTTTCCTGAAACGCTACAGCGTGACAGAGTAGACAATGAACTTAAACAAAAAGCATAACGCAGTTGCGGAATCATCAAGGAGGATAAAGAAGATTAGTTTTTCCGACTCTTCGAACGATCCTAATATTCATTGCGTTGGAAAAGTAGTCTCTCAGGATTTGCATCGACCAGGTAAAGCGCAAAGTTCGTTTGGAAGCTTTTGTCTCTTCAGAAAAAGCGAGAATTTCGAGTATTGTAATTTCTCATAAAAGACCTCGGTACAGCTTCAAAATTTGTTGAACGGAAATAATTAATGTGAAGTGGGAAATGTTTTTTTTTATCCCGGTTTTCACGGTTTCCGGAACCGGCACAGTTTTGTGTAGTCACAGAGCAATGAACTCAAATAGACAATGAACTTAAAAAAAGCCTAACGTAGTATTGGAATTATTTAGGATAAAAAATATTTTTTATTTCCAACTCTCCGAACGACCCGAATATTCATTGCATTGGAAAAGTAGTTTCGAAATTTGCATCGCTCAAGGGAAGTGCAGAGTTCATTTGAAAGCTCCTACCTCATCGGCAAAAACTGGTCTCGGATATTTTTATAACATTTTCAACAGTCTAAGATTCTCGCACTGTTAAACACTTAATTTATGTAAGAAATCATAAGAGTGCAGTTCTTGTGCAGTTTCGATTATTGTATTTACAGTTGATTATACAGATATTATATTTATATTGCGGTACAGCCCCAAAAATGTCTTGAAGGGAACTAATTAGTTTGAAGTAGGAAATGTGTTTTTAATCTCGGTTTTGACGGTTTCCGGAACCGGTACAACTGTATAATCATATAACCGGCAATGAACTTAAAAAAAGGCAATCGTAGTACTGGAATTATTAAGGCGGATAAAACAGATCTTTCATTTCCAACTCTCCGAACGACCCGAATATTCATTGCATTAGAAAAGTAGTCTCTCTGAATTTGCGTTACCCAGATGAACCGCACAGTTCATTTGGAAGCTCCCGTCTCATCGGCAAAAGCGAGAGTCCAGTATTTTCATCTTTCATAGAAGACCTTCATACAGCTTCAAATATATATTGAACGCAACAAATTAATGTTAAGTAGGAAATGTTTTTTAAAAAATCTCGTTTCACGCCGTTTCCAAAACCGGTTCAGCCGCGAAGTCACAGAGCAGACAATGGTCTTAAAAAAGCCGAACGTAGTACTGGAATTATTAAGGAGGATAAAACAGATCTTTTATTTCCAACTCTCCGAACGACCCGAATATTCATTGCATTGGAAAAGTAGTCTCTCTGAATTTGCGTTACCCAGATGAACCGCACAGTTCATTTGGAAGCTCCCGACTCATCGGCAAAGGCGAGATTCTCGAGTATTTTCATCTCTCACAGAAGACGCGCACGAGCAAGCTTTTCTCACAGCTCGTTGCCCGCCGAGTGAAGAGAGATCCGAAGTGGAAATGACGAGACCTCTCGCAACGTATTCGTAGCCGCTGGAATGGAATTCAATATCCACTCAGTATTCATGCCGCGTTGAACTCTCTCGTAAGATTGTCACTTATTGCTGTCGTCGTCGAGCTGAGCAGTATATCTGCAGCCATGCCGAGTTGACTTGCGTCATTGTAGCTCGACGACTCATTAATTCGGAGCATTATCGATGTGCTACTCGGTACGGAAAAGCGAGCTCGTTAAGCGCTCGAGCGATATCGATAAGTAACAGAAGTTTATCACCGACGAAATTCGATCGTGCCACCCAACGAATAAACACGTACAGTAGAACTCCGCTTATCCGAGGCAATGTAGGCGAGAGCGTGCGTAGGATAAGCGAAAACTCCACTTCATATAAACATTAACTTTATTATTTAATTTACGACTTGTTTCCTTTCGTGAGTTTTTCAATTAGTTTTGAGTTTTGTGTGTTTTTCACACATTTTTCCATCAATAATTAATTTTTTGATTAATTTGTTAATAACATTTTGGAATTATTATTATGTAACACGAATATTTTCAGTACCTTTAGTATGCATGCATTTTTTCAGATTTTGATATCAAGAAGTTTTGCAATTGTCTCTTATTTTTCTCGAACTTATGTATATTTTATTAACTTATGCGAAATGAGCCCGAAGCGACATTGCTACCTTAAGCGGGTATGCAACAGTGTAACAGTTACAGCATACTCCATGCGTGGGAATGTTGCTTTATCCGTTTTATCCGAGTTTTTCGTCGGATAATATATCGGAGCCTATACACCTCGGTTAATGCGGAGGGCTCGGATGAGTTGGGTGCTTTGGATAACGCGGAGGCTCGGATAATCGAAGGTCGGATAAGCGCGATCCTCCTGTACGTTCGACGAAATATAGTTTAATCCTCGATGATCGAAACCAAAAAAGCTGTTGACAAGAAGTAAAATTTCTCAACCCCTCGACATTTTCCTTTTGATCGAAAAGTATTGAAAAATGTGACTTTTTGAAAAACTTAAATTTTCAATTTTTACATGATTATAATATTTCTTTACGATGATATTATGATGGAAAATTTTCTCTAGGATGCACTCTTCAGCGTCAAATTTTTTTTCAGAATTTTCACATTATTATTTACAATAAAAATTTACATAAAATGTTTACTTCGAGATGAAATGTTCCAAGAATTGCTAATTAATCAATGATTTTTTGTTTTGTTTTGCAGGTCTCGAGAGAACGGTGAGTGCTCGACGGTGAAGGCAGCTCGGGGTCCCCTAGGGCCGCGTGATCCATCGCGAAGAAGATGCCACTTCCCAAGAGGCTCGTCGAGCCCGTGCACGTGGCACGAGGCACGATACCGGAGGCATTTCCGCTGCCGTCGGAATTGGAAGCCGCAACGAATGGCACACTCGCCAACACGATAAGACAACTGTCGAGTCTTTCGAGGCACGCCGAGGATCTGTTCGGCGAGCTCGCCCGCGAAGCTGTGACCCTAAGTGATCGAGCGAATTCACTCCAGGCGAGGATAGACAGGCTCGCGGTCAAAGTTACGCAGCTGGACAGCAACGTCGAGGAGGGTACGGTCAAACTTTCGTCTAACCATTATTCAATTGGCTCAATCGAGGGGAAAAAAATTAATGGACTGTTAAATCCATTGATCGAACCAAACTGGATTCTATTCTGGGTAGAATGGATTTGATTGTACGAAGGTTAAACTGATGTGATTTATTTTTTGCTTCCTCGTGGAGGAAACTTTGTTTTCGTGAGAAAAAATGTTGTCGAGATTTTAATGAAAACGTATTCAGAATGTTCCAAAAGACTGGAAAAATATATTTTTTTTAATGTTTAGATGTGTATGTGAGAGAGACTCGAAAAATTGAAACTCTTATAACTCGCGAACGGCTTGATCTGTCAAGCTGAAATTTCTAAGGGAGGTACAGGGGTGAATTCTCAATGATTCGTTACATTTTTAGCGAAATGCTTTCACCCATAAAAACTTTACACGTTTGTCAAGTTTGCTAAAAAAACGTTACCTAAAAAATCACGAGCTCAAAATTCCATTTTTTCGAATACTGGTAAAAAAACCTCCGAAAAAAAAACCCACAAGCTAAAATGGAAATAAAAACCCCTGACAACGTACAAGGTTTTTCTTTCCGCTTGCCATTTTTTTGCGCCGATCACAGATCCGACGAAGTGAAGCGCGACGTTGGTGTATTTGTCGCACTGATTTTATTGTTTTCTTTTTTTTTCCAGTATCGCTGCAAGACATTCACATGCGGAAGGCGTTCAAGAGTTCGGTGGTATTCGATCAGCAAGTGGTCTCTCGAGACACGATGCCAACGGCGATGCTCGAGACTTATCAGCAATGCGACACACCCCCGCCGCTCGATAAACTCAATGTTTACAGGTGATTACACCCTCTCGTCCCTCCCGTGCACAGTCTCCCCGTTCCGAAGTCCGTCGTCTACCTGCACCACCGTTGGAACGTATGATCGATAATTCTCTTCGTTTTACAGGGAGGACGGCAAAGACGGTCTCAAGTTCTACACGGATCCGAACTACTTCTTCGATCTATGGAGCCAGGAGATGCTCAAAGATACGGAAAAGAAGCTTCACGACAGAGGGAAGAAGGTAACGAATCCGGTTGTCCGATTTCTCAATGCTTCTTTCCGCGTATTGGAACGATTCGCTCTATTGAGTTCCATCGCGTTGTCGAACAATATTAGACGACGATTTTGTAGGCGATTATACTCTCTAATATAAATTTTACTCTGTGAAACCGACACGAATAATTCTAACTACCGATACTGTCCCCTTGGTTATAGACCGAGTCTGAATATGCCGAACCGTTCAGAGAGGCAAGTCGATGGTTTGGATCTTTGTAGTTATCTCTTTTTTATATAATAATAATAATCCTCCATCTATCTATATCTACTCTTACGATATTTACCATCCACCCCGGCCCTATTCTCGCCCTGTACAAAATATCTCTGCATAAATCGATCGTTTATTTAATCGCTTACTCTCATCGTCACTCACTCACACATGATCGAACTCACGTCAGTCTGTACCGTGTGTGTGTGTTTGTGTGCGCGCGTGTGCTGTTGATATATATATATTCATACATATATATATATATATATATATATATTTTTCTCTCCATTTTCACTCATTAACCAACTCCTCATCGTTGCGCTGTTAGAGTTTGCTCTACATAGCTGGCTCGCTTTACGGAACGTAGTTTTAATTGCTAGGAATTTATTGAGTGTTAAAGCCCGACTAAGCGCGCTCAGATCATCATAAATCCCTCGACAATTGACAAGAAAAAAAAAAAAAAAAAAAAAACGAACGACCAAATTCTCAACACCCGCGTCGTTCGTCATTCGATCATTTTATCGGACAGAATTTTCGCTTGCCTTTTATTGAAATGCACCTCGTTACGAAGCCTCGCTAATCGTTGCGCGGTAAAACGAAATAGCTTGTTCAACGTTATCTTTGTGTGCAGCCTCACAGGCCTCGGAACGAGGGATCCAGCGGAGGTGGCGGAAGGCACAAGAGGCGCGTGAGACAACCTCACAACACGAGGGAGAGACAGAGACAACTCGCCGTTGGACATGGAGAGTACATCATGCCGACTCAAGGGGTGCAGTATCGGGCGCCGCACAATATACCGGACGAATCGTTGCTGGGTATGGTGATGACGGAGCCGAGACCACCGAGACCGAACAGCATCGAGCTGAGGCGAAGTTATCCGTCGGAGGAGCAACATCTGTACAGTCCACCGACTTCAGATCACTATAGGTGGGTGTCGAAAAATCATTTTATTTCACTCGGTGCGAAAACCCCCATTTTCACACCTTGTGAAACAAAATGTTATCGGATACTCGTTTTTCGCACTGCCATCGAAATGTACTATTATTCACACCTTGTATACTAAGAAAAAAAATTTATTGAGTCAACAAAATGAGCGCTTACGGGTGGCGAAATAAATTTGTGATTGATCGAACGATATAATTGTCGTAGTAAGTAAAGAAACATTTTATTCGACGGCCTGTTAGTTCGATCAACGAGGTATTCCTTTCGATCAACCTAACATTTATTTCGCCACCCGTAAGCGCACATTTTGTTGACTCAATTGATTTTTTTGTTTCTCTGTGTAAAGTAAAATTTGATACGATACTCGTGCGAAAAGCTTTTTCTGAACACGTGTGATTGCAGTACTCGTCGGAAAAAGCTTTTTGCACTAGTATCGTAAAATCCTATTGGGAAAAAAGACGTTGGTGAGATGTTACATTGCTGAAAACATTGTGTTTGACGTTTTTCGTTGTTTTTCCAGGGCTGCGAATTACGCCGCGCAGGGATACGACGACGGGAGCTTGTACAGCTCGCATTACGCACCGGGCCAGGGACAGCCGGGAAGTGAAACTTACCAGAGTCCCGGCGGTCAAAGTACACCGAGCCGGGGTGGAAGGTCGAGACCTTCCCAGCCACCGCCCGCTCCGCCGAGCAACGCTTCGAGCAATTCGACGCCGACAATAGCATCGGCGAATAATACACCGACCAGGGGAAGATCGATGAGCACGGGACGAGACACGCTCCCGCCCCCGCCTCCGCCTCCCGGCGAAGTTATGTCTCCGCCATCTATGAACGGTACGAATATCGATGAGTTTCATAGGAGAAGAGAGGAGGAAAAGGAAAAAAGAAATCATAGTTTATTTATTTATTTATTTATTTATTTTTATTACAGGTTCCATACCGTCGCACTTGCTAAACAGAAACGGTAGTCGTTCCAACAGTCCTCTGCCGAGTCACCACTCGACCCCGACGCCGCCGAATCATTCGATTCCAATGGGCGTCGACGAGCCGGATCCGGCGCCGCAGGATCTTCCTCCGCCCCCTCCGACACCGGATCCCATTCCACAACGGCCAATTTCACCTCCGTGCAACATTCCACCACCCCCTCCTCCTCCCCCACCCCCTCCAATAATGAACGGACCGACTCCGCCGATGCCGTTGACGAATGGCGATATCGCGAAGATGATCGCCACGAATCCACCGAAGCTCAAGCCTGTGAAGAACAACGATGGGCAAGGCAGGAAGCCAAATCCCAACATACCCATCGTCGATCCGCGAAACGATCTTCTCAAGGCCATAAGAGACGGTAATATTCTTTTTTGCTTCACTCGTCCTTGAAACACCGATGTTTAATCTGTGGAAGTTTTTGGAATTTCGACCAATGAGATACTAATCCTCTCGTTTGTTACGACAGGTATAAAGTTGCGCAAGGTAGAAAAGAGTGAGCAGAAGGAAGTTGAGCGCGTGAACGCCTTGAACGACGTAGCATCGATTCTGGCGCGACGAGTAGCGGTTGAGTTCAGCGACAGCGATTCAGCTTCCGAAAGTGAGTGCGACAGCGAGGGTTGGGGCGAGCAAGAATCAAGTCTCGCGTGACCCGCGTCATTCCTCCCAACGGCCACCACTGCTTCCTAGACAACAAAAAAAGAAGTAAACAAAAATGAAAAAGAAACGTTGTCTCGCTGACGACGAATACGAGGAAAGCTGCTCCTCCGACATAAGCAAACACACAGAATTGACACACACAACACCCATACACACACACACACGTGAAATCGGAGATTTTTTGCCTTTGACGATTCCGGTATCTTCCAAACGAATTAACATTGTTATTTTGTTCTTTAGACAACTGAAGCAAAAAAACGCAAAATATATGTGGGATATAGGAAAAGAATGCGCACAGACGGTGAAAGATAACGAAATGAGTCGTTGAGGCGAATAAAGGGAGAGCGGGTTGAGAAACGACTCGACGTGTTTGTTGGGAAACTGAGCGAGAATATACCTTATTCGGCACATTCCGCAAGTACTACGACTCAAGTAGCACGCAAACATATAGAGAAACGAAGTAATAAAAAAAATCAAGAAAATAATTAATTTCAAACGAAAATTCCTTCGTTTTAATTGTTCATAATAAAGCTACGAGTATATTAACGTATAGGCGAGAAAAAAACCGCTTCGTGTAATACAATACATGATTATTAATGAGGGACGGCACGCTAACGTGCTAGCCCACGATCGATATTACCCGTCAGAAAGCATGATGTACCTATAATCCAATTGAGCGAGCGATGTGTGTGATGATGAAATCTGATTAACTGAAAGAAAAAAATAAGCACACGACGTGTAAAAAAAAACTGAAATACTCCGTTAAACGTGTAAGAGTGTGTAAACTGGAATGTCCAAGAGGTATGATTATTGCGTTATTATAATAAGCCGGTACTTTTCCGTGCGTTCGTAACGAAGTTTCTACGATTATTTCCGAAACGAGAGGGGGAAAAAAACTGTAATTGTGATTTATTTTTCATCGATGTTGGTTGATTACCGCGACAATGATAACATATATATATATATATATTATATATATATATAGTACATGGAAAAAGAGTATGTATGTATATCAATCTTAAGATGAAGCATAAAACTTATGTGGGAAGCGGAGCGGCTGGCAAGCTTGCATTTTCTTTTCTCTTGCTGCGCTCGAAATTACTTCGCGATTAGTTCAAACAGCAACGACAAAACACACACACAAGACACACGAAAAAAAAAGAAAAAGTACACAGACACATTGTACATTCACTAATTGTAATGCTTAGTCAACAAGTTATGAATTGTTCGCGAGAGTAACGACGACGAAATGAACGCGAAACTTTTATGTATCATGTTTATATATATTATTATAAATATAAATGTACGAAGAATACGATTTAGTAGTTTAGGATATAAAAACAAACAAGAACATGAACTAGTGTTTAGATAACTATCCTTATAGCTCTTTCGCCAACTACGACACAGTATTTATCGGAGAATATTTCTTCCCGAGATGAGAAGGTGAACCCGATCGTTCGGAGTGTCACCGTGAATGTCACGCGTTTTAACCGCAGTTGTAACGCGAAAAAAACCATGCAAACACGAATCTTGTCGTTCATCTTCGTTTCGAGCCAAAGTAGGTGCGAGGGTTTCGAGCTTCGAACTTTTGCTAAATTTTTTCCTCATCTTTCATTCTCCGAGGTCACGTCGAGTGTACGTTACCTCCACTTATCTGGGAGTGTCTGCCAAGCCTCGCTAATTACTCGGAATGAAAAGTCGAGCTGGGGGAGGATAGGGGCGAAAAGTAACGAGAGTGGCCGCTCCTGCGGTGCTTCTCCGAGGTAAACACTTTTCCACCCTCGGCAAAGTTGTTTGGCAAGCGCTCAGGGAAACTTTAGCACGGCCCGAAGTGCAAAAGTGATGATGAGAACGTGCGGGAGGGAGAGACATCTCTCGAGTCGAGTTCGATGAAAGTTTGCGGTCGGTGAGAATTTCGGCAGAGCACACTCGCACACACACACACACACACAGGCATTTCGACATGAAGCCATGAAACTCGTTGAACCGATTAAGTTACTTCTTCGATGTCAAACGACGACGTCGGTTAACAAGCGGAAGATTAGTGTACTTTGCGCCTCAATCTCTTCCAATTAAATTGTCTCGGGGATTAATCGACTCCGGATAACTCTCCGGGAGCAGAGACACTGTAATTTGTTAATTACTTTTTTCTTTCGCTCTTGTACGACTTTTGATGTAAGATCGATGGGAAGCGACATTGTCGAGAACGCGCCGAGTTTCCCTCACCTTCCACAACCGGAGACTCTCCGACTGTACTATTAAAATAACCGTCGTCGAAGAAAAGTGGCTATGACAAATTATTATCTCGTGCGGGACGTATAATTGTGGGGAAACTGTCGCTGCAGTAACTCGTGAAAAAGATTTTCTTTCTTTTATTTTCCCCATTAGTCATTTTGTCTAAACACTGCAAATCTTTTGACGAGCTACTACATGCACCTGCGAGCCATTGCTGCTCTTCGTTTCTACTCTTTTTTAACAATAAAAGTAAACTATCTAAAGAAAAGAAAATTAAGTGACAAAATAAATAAAAACCGGGGTGAACCGACGCGAGACGCGATAACGAAGTGACGACAACATCGATGCAATGAACGCTACTATGAGTAAAAAAATATGTATGTATATTGTAATTGTATTATTAAATATTAATAAATTTGTAGCAAAACTGTACAGAGCCAAATAAATACAAAAAAAAATTTCATAAAACCTCTAAACAGTTGAGACCCCGGTGGGACACAGGACTTTTTTTCTTTCGAGATTGACCGGAAGTTTTCTACTCTCGGATCAGCGGCTGTGCCGGTTTCTTCTCTTCCGCGACGCATAAACGGGTTTTTCGGGGATTATCATCGAAAGTCTGGTATTATACAATATATTTCACAAATTTATCCCCCCCCCCCCCCCACCCGACGTTAAACTCACCCCCGTTGAGTTTTACGGGATAGCCCCGAGGCTTTCCTCGTTCCGGCTGCGACCCAAAGCCGAGGCTCACACAAGCCTTCCTCAAATCTCTTGTGTACGAACCTACTACCAGCTGGAGGATGCAATACACTGCTCTCGGTAATCTTCTCTCCGGATACCGGAGGACGAAGCGCTGGAGTGGGAGAAACGAGGAGTTTCACGCTGGGATGAGATACTCACGGGGTTTATTAAATCCATCTATACATATATACGTATATACACGTGCGGGATATCATGAAGAGCTCACGGTTAGTATATGCAGAGTAACGAGTTTCACTAACGGTAGGGAGCTTTGCATTCGCAAAATAGAATTAAAAGAGACGGTCAAAAGCTTTTCGCACGATTTATGAAATCGGATGATGGATTACGGGGCTATGAGCACGTAAAATTTTTTAATGCTGTCATTGCCAAGGTATATCGATAGCGAGAAATTATATATTCTTTATGCAAACGACGTTTCGAGGATATCTCGGTTTCATTGGGACACGGCGAGTTTGATGTCACGAATAGAAATTCAATACAGGCATTTTTTATTTCGCTTATAAATGTAATTACAATCGTAATTACATTCGACACTGATAAGCTTTAGTTAAATTACAAAACAGTATGAACTTCGCTCCGAAGATCATTAAATTTCATTGAACTTCGAAGAAATTTTTTATTTCGTAACGAGGCGTTTATAATGAGATGTATAATCCTTACAGACGAGCGGTCAGCTCTCTGTTTCAACGGGACCGCGGATCTCTATGTGATAAATAAAAATTCTATATACCAATTTTCCGCCTCGCCTATAAATATAATTAAACTCGATATTGAAGAGGTTTTGCGCGGTTATAAAATGGTATAAATATAAATAGCGGGCTGACGATCGCGCGATAAAAAATTTCAATGCTACCTTCCATAAGGGTGCAATAATAACGAGAGATGTCATGTCTGAAAAAGCGTAACCGGCGCGCTCTGATTCATCGCGACTGCAAAGTTCGACCTGATGAATAAATATCCTATCACTGATTTAATTTCCGGCCATGAATGGGATTAAATATCCGACAGTTAAAAGGTCTACACGACATACGAAAATCTCGGCATTGTTTCACTGGAGTATTTATAACGTTGTAAATATCGGCGAATTATGGGCTTTTAGTGTATTGTTTCATGGACACTTTCGACTATTCAGAGTTTGTTCTATTTGGGTTATATTTATGTTGAGTTTATGTCATATTTATGTGATGTTTATCGCCCGTCATATTTTTTTATGTTTATGTTATATTTATGTTATAGTTATGTTGTATTTATACGGTATATATGCGTACTATACATAGAACACACGATCGCCGGCGAGTTTGGAACTCGCGAACCGTGAGACGCCACGCTCCATTTCAATTGATAAACAATTTATACATTCGCCTCGATGTGGTGTAAATATGAAACAGGATATATTTCCATTTCTATGAGAATACCGCGAACTGCATGGGGCGTACGGATGCGAACGTAACTCATGACGTGTGGGGGCTCACACGAGTTTCCATCTCATATCCACCTCGTATCGGTTCGTATCCGTAGTTCCAGTTTTATCGAGAAGTTTGCGTAGCTGCGATAAAGGGGATCAGTTTCATACGCAGCGAGATCGTTTTTATTTTATTTCTTGGAACGTGATGCCCGCGTGAGGAGGAATAAACTTGGAATAGCTTCGGCTTGGTCGATACTTTAGTGCAGTTTCCCTAATAAGATAAGAATACGCGAAACTCGCGGGGCGCGTGGACAACGAAAGAAGAAATTGAAAAATTGTGGTATTTGTGTATGTTGCAAAATGATTACTCAATCGATTACGAGACCGGAGACGGGTCCGCTGGTGGGGCGCGGAAGATCGTCGTCATCCAGTGCGATTTATTTATTGTTTTCAAATTCATTATCGACGTCGCTCGGGACAACGCGTGCGCTATCATTTCTACGACAGAAAAGTCGCGACGATGCGTAAGCCGGATGATCTGCGTTACCCGAGTCGAAATTTTTGAACGTTACATCGGGCCCTGATAGGGTCCTAAGAAGGCCTAACGAGGGCCTAATAAGGCCTTATCAGGGCCCGATGTTACGCTCAAAAATTTCTACTGGGGTACTTGCATTTTTTTTTCGTTGTCTCTTTTTTCTAACACTCCTTATAATTATTGGACGCGCTGAATGAAATGCATTTGCTCTGAGGGTACTTTGACTGATCGACAATCTCGGAATTCCTCTTGCAAGCTGAGAGAGCAAGGAAATGGGAATGCAGAATCCCATTATCCACAAGAAATTGGGAATTATGAGATCCGTCCTGATCAAATCGTTCCAGGTGCTGTGTTCTAGAAACGTATAGCCAGCTCCGTCCTTACAAATATCATCGACACGATACATATTCTGTATCATGGTTGCCACGGACCTGGAAAACGGGGAAAAGTCAGGGGATTTGTTGGGAGCTGCAAAAGTTACGGAATTTTTTTTGAACCCGGGAAGTGCTAATTCTGTGCCGCGCGACATCTGCATTTTCCGTTTCAGCAAACTTGTCGACTATATACAGCAAATATAGTACTATGTAGTGATATCGTTTTGGTTAGGAACCTTTAATATTGTGAACTGAGTTTAATATATTCATATAATTACAATCATTGTACATTATATTTTACGTTACTTGTAATTGTTCCTTCGTACCCTGATCGATAGACTGGAAAAATTAAATTTTTTCTCTAGAAAACCGGGAAAAGCCAGGGAATTCCAGTTGGAGAATTTCGTGGCAACCATGCGTAAAAAAGGAGGAAAAGAAGAAAATTGATTTTTTTTCATTATCTCCATAAAAAATTGTATGTTTCAAGTACTCAATAAAATTCGAGTTTTTCTATCCGTATCCTCTGACAGTGTCTACAGAGAGGACTCTTCGAGACGCCGGTTCCGCTTCATTGACATTCTAGTCCGCTTTTCCTTGATATTTTTTTACGCCCAAAATTGACGGATAACCCGTCGATGGAAAAACCGAACAGAACGTATATGACGACTCCAAAAATTATGGCTAAAGCTGTAATTTGTTATTGTAATTATCATTATGATTATTATTATGAGTATTGTCATTATTATTATCATTAATATTGTTTAATAACAACAACAAGAACAACAACAATTGTTATGTAACAATTCGAAGATTCGACGATTGTATCGAACTCGCAACGTTCGTCGCCGACGATCAATTAAAAAAACGCCGTACTCTCCTAAATTGGGCTGGAACTGGAAAATGATCACTTTATGCGTCTGAACAACTCCTTTCACTGCGCACAGATATAACTGTGCTTGACCTGAAACTTGGTGGTTCGAGCTTGCGGTAGCTCGAGGATGTTTCACCAGACCCTCCCCCTCTCTCTCAGTGTTTCCTCCCTCAGGTTATTAAATCTCACTGATCCCCGGAGCTTGTCACAGATGTGAATACTCATTTCTACTTTCCTCTTCCGCCGGCCCCGCCCTTTTGCGGCGCAGTTGGAACGGAACGCCGAGCTAATTCTAAAAGTCCCATTACTTTTCCAACTCTGTGTTGTTCTCTTTCTCGCCCTCTTGTTGGCGAAAAGTTTCGGCATCTCCCCAGGGCTGCCGCTGCCAGTGCTGCTGTTGCCGAGGCCTTTGGATCCGTAGAAAATTTCACGCTATAATCCGACCCCCCTCCTCGCCTCGCACCCAGTGATATTCAAATTTCACTGACGAGTTGGTAGGTCAGGTCGTGAGAAAGGGACACGCGGGGCAAAACGGACCGTGTTTTTCACACCCAGAAAAAAAATTTATTTACCACCCACCGTTTATTAAGATCAAGTAAAATATTTATTTGATTTGAATAAATATTTATTTAAATGAAGTAAATAGTTACTTAAATGAAATAAATATTTATTCAAATCAAATAAATATTTTACTTAATCTTAATAAACGGTGGCCGTCAAATAATTTTTTTTTTTGGGTGCATACGAGATGAGACTTTTTTATGGGCCGGGTAAAATAGGTAAACTAGGGCTGTTTTTAAAGAGTCCATTTTGCCCCGCGCTACCGTTTCGTCCTCGCTCACCGGGCGACGAAGAGGGAGAGCCCTCAGTGACGTTTTGATGAAATTCGCAACGAAGGCGAAATTTCCGGTCGGTCGTATAGAAGTTCGAGGATGGATAGCGAAAGGAAATGGAAAAGAAGAGGTCTTTTCCATCGAAGTATATATTTGCATAGGAGCCACAATGTCGAAACGAAAGTGGATCGATGGGGGAGTGCGTTCGTCTTTCCGAAGGAGTATTGTCGAGGTCCAAAGCCCGAAGGGATTCGTCCCGGAGAATGAAATAAGATTGTCACGATTTCGAACTTTCGCGTGTGGAATAAAAAAAAAAGGATCCATTTATTTATTTTTTGTACAAGGTAGAAGTGACGAGTCTCCGTCGCGACCCCTTCGCTCACTCGTGGCACGGCTGAAGTCTAATGAAATCTTTACGGAAGGGTGTGTGCGCGAGAGCGTGCCAGCGCGACGGCAGTGGAAATCCGATGAGGAAATGGGATAAGACGGGTAGGTGGGACGCGTGTCGGGAATTCTCAATTTGGATGAAAGCGCCAAAGCTCTTCTCGAAGCTATATCAGAGTAAACGATGATACCGGCTATCTCTCTCTCCGCGCGACGCCGCTATATTTATACCACCATCGGGGATATTTCTTTCTTTTTTTAATAATAAAAATTCATCGTAACTTCCATTACACCGGAGTTAACACGGCGATTCTTTTTCACCCTTATTCTTTCGAAGTATCTCTCATGGCGGCGTACAAAGCCTGTTGAACTTTGG
Organism: Ichneumoninae sp. A BG-2022a; assembly: GCA_030522665.1. NCBI lineage: Eukaryota > Metazoa > Arthropoda > Insecta > Hymenoptera > Ichneumonidae > Ichneumoninae sp. A BG-2022a. The sequence goes on along the minus strand of JAPYZC010000458.1, from coordinate 47,226 downwards.
CGACCATAAATCCTCGTTGCACGACCGACTGTATCATCGCAGGAAAATTTTTGTAGATTTATTTTTCTATTTTTTTTATCGCCCCCGTAAAATCCGTAACGTCGAAAAAATCGGTATTTTCAAACCGTGAGTGACGTTTCGCTCTGTGACTTCACTTCCGGCGGAAGAATGGCGGGAAGAATTTTCATGTGACTTATAAAGGGTTAACTGTGACACGCTCTACTGCACAACGTTATCGTTCAAAGTTTGGCATTTGCTGTTAGAGAATACCTGTATGTAATATACGTATATGGTGGAAGGGTTTCGAAAGCCTGGCGAGCGTCAACCAGTACAACCGTCGGTTCGGTTACTCTCATGGGCGGACTAGGAGGGAGCTTGCCTTAAGGCGCTTTTCCTACAAACTTCTGGATGCCGGCCAGAGAGGAACGGCAAAAAGAGAGAGAGAGAGAGAGAGAGAGCGAGAAAGAGGAAGCGAGTACTTGTAAGCTAGGGAGAGAGAGAGAGCGAGTACCGGTAAGCGAGAGAGAGGAAGCGAGTACCGGTAAGCGAGAGATCGAGAAGGTATGAGGGAGAGTCGAGCGCGGGGTTGGAACTTACCACCCTTGCCCCCAGGGGCACGCTCCAACTCACCGACAGCCAAGTTTCTCTGCCACTATACCTGCCACAACCCAATTGAGTTTTCTCGCCAATTATCCGCTGGCGGCCGAGAGAGAGGGGAGGGAGAGAGCCGAACGATTTCCACGACTCTTTTGCTCCGGAGCGTTTTCACCGAGTGGAGGCCCTTCACCAGTCTCAGTCGGGGCGGAGGGGGGGGGGGGGGAGGGGAATATAAAAGTTGCGCTCCTGAGAACGGGCGCTTTATCTTCGAGAAAATTTGATAAAATATTTATCCTCTTTCAGTTCGAGAATAAAAGTTAACTTCTCATTCTTTATTGAAACTTACGACGAGTTTATTTAAGTATTATTATTTTTCTTTATTACGAGATATTGTTTTGAAGATTTTATAGATTAAAGATTTATCGGATTACTGCGAAGGCAAAAGTTTACTCTTGATTTTTTTTCTACGCTTTGTCATTGCGCACGAAATATGCAAGGGGAGACAAACTTTAAATGAAATTTTCGTCACCAGCAAAAGAAGGTGTGATGTTAAATTTTTTTAGTCACAAAGGTGCATTCCAATTATTCTGAGAGGTTGAAAAATGTTTCCCAAAATCGTTCCTCATTTCACACCACTAATAAACCTTGGTATAACCCTTTCTCATGTAATTTCTGCGATTGACGCATTTTCGATGCCCCGAAGTGTTACCCTGACGGAAATAAGTACGTTTTTGGAGAAATTTCAAAATATGCGAAATCTCACTTTTCGACCTGAAGTGACCTCATCTAAGGGAAACGGCATTTCCGCTCTGAAAATATGTTTTTCGACGGGAAGTGACGTCATCCAGTGTCACTTCCGGTTGAAAAGTGAGATTACCAAACCAGAAGTGACATTTCCCCTAAATAGCATCATTTCCGGAGAAATTGTATCGGCGTATCATTTGAAAGATGGCATTGGAATTTTGTGCGAGTATAATAAAAATGAAGAACAAAGCTGAAAAAATGCGAAGAAAAAATTTCGAAAGTCGATATATATGCGTAGAGTATGCTTTGAGGACATAAATATATGTTTCATACATCGGTTGAAACTGATGTATGAACATATTATACACCAAACGCAACTATTTTTGGTCGAAACTATACTTTAGTTTTATATATATGTATATATATATATATATCGTGACGCACTATGTTTTAGGAGTGGAAACAATCCCACACTGCGCAACGAAAGCGATAGATCGCTATTTGACAATACGATGATTGCCAGTATATTCCGGAACTGCTTGACTCACAAATCGAATATATTCCTGTTGTGTTGTCTCGCGATAATTAAAGTCTACAGAGTACGCATATCGTAAGGATTACGAGTGTCCGTTGGCAACATTCGCAATGAGTTTATATGCAGCGCGATCGGCACGAGAACAACTGCGTAACAGTCGCGGCGTGTGCGTGGATGCACTTCGCGGTCAGTAGTAAAAGCCCGGTACGCGAAAGACGTTCCCCGCTGTTCCGAACGGACGAAGCGAACGAGAGGTTCACCGGACACGATACGCAAGCGGCCAAAGCACTTCGCGTTCGCCCGTTCAATCGCTCAGACCAGTTCTCCGCACGCGTTTCTCGACTCTCGTTCTAATTGCAGAAATCGTATCGATAACAAACGGGAAAGGCCATTTAATCGCGATCATCCGTCGATTCTTCAACGCGACCGTATCTCATCGGGCGGAAACGCATATAGTCTCCGTACATCGATTTTCCATTTGGGCCTTCGCGATCTCGTTTTCTCGGGCGGGCTGTAAAGTTCAACGTTTGACGAGGAAGAATCTTTCTGGCCGCGGGCGCGTCTTCGTACAGGAAAAAAAAAATAAAAAAATAGAAGAAGAAGAATATAGAGGACTCGCTGGCAAAAGGCTCGAAGAGGAGGAAGCGCCATGCCGTTCTTCAAGAAAATTCGAATTTTTCCCAGGCACAAAAGTAAGTGTAAATTACACGGCGATCAAAGAAGTTGCAAAAAATTGTTGCTTTCTACAAAAGTTTAAGGAAAATAATATTCCTAATTGTTCTTTCAATTTATAAAATTCATTTCTGGCGCGCCACGTTAATTTTTATGTATACCTCGCGAGTCGACCACGTGTCGAAACTGAGCATTCAGAGGTAAATTGAAATAGAATAGAGTGGAGAATAGAATTACCCGATTTACCGTACCTTGTGGGCCGTTACAATCTAACACCAAAGTTTCACAGTCGACAGCTGTCGTAGCGAAATTTTATTTTCTCCGCGATAAGATTACGATAAAGGGTATAAATATATCTCAAAGTTTGCAGCTGCTTCGAAAAGCGAGTTCCAAGAGGTTTCGTTCGGGTGTCGAATTCGTACGGCAAATATCGCGGGAACTTCTCGAGTTACGTGCGTTGTACTGTTGTTTTATCATTCTCTTCTCTCTTACCTTCGAAGTCAAATAACGCCTCGTCTGCACGCGTTATAAAAAAAAAAAAAAAAATTCAAACTGACTTCTCGTTTTTCAAGTTAACGAAAAGCAGCGCCAATGCTCGTCGACGAATGAATAATTGAATAGCACTCGCCGAATCGATGCGAACTGCATCGCGGGTTCGACGATTGATTCCCGGCCACGATGACGCGTACCAACTTTTTTCTTTTTTTTTTCACGTATCCCCGTGAGCCGACGTTCGTTTAAAAGTGGAACGCGCGCGTTCCCGGTGGCCTAACAGGTCGGACGCGGTGCGGTACGGCAGCGATGCTCCTCGTTCCCGATGCACTTTGTCGCTCTCGACTTCTCTTGCGAAAATGGTGATATCCGCGCTTCCCGCCAGCCTCGAAGAATCCCGATTGGCCGTGTATAGCCGACGCAGTTTCGTTCGACTTCCGGTACGGCATTTCGATCCTCCGTCGAATGTCGGCTTAACCTGAAACAGGAAAAAGAGTTCGTTGCACTCGTAAAGATGCGAAAAATTCAAGTAATTTTCATGCGTTAACGCACATTTATGGACGTAGACGCATGTACTTAAGATAAGAGAATAATTTACATCCGAGAGTTATTGCCGATAGGTAAATTAGTTTGCAAAACAAAAACAACAAAAAAAATGTTAAAAAGAAGGAAAAGAAAAACATTAACGAGAATTTTTATGAGGCGGAAAATTGTCGGTTATTGGAAACGACTTTCACGTATCCCTGGCGTCGTCTGAATACATCGAGATATAATCCCTTATGCATCGTTGCGCCGTTATACGAATTACTTATTCTCCTCGCGTACACGTTGCGTCATAATATACACACGGAGAGCACACGGGCTGTCGGTACGTTATTATAGACGATTTTTTTTTAATAGCCTCGGCTCATGCTCGATCGTCCTGGCTCAATGCGTCTTAATTATAGTGTACAACGCTTTGCTCGAGTTTTTTTCGATGAATATCTATATCTATACACACGCTCGGTCACCGTTCTCCTTTCACCGAGACGCAGACGCGCGCACTCTGCGCGTACGCTTTTTCGCGTTTTTCCGCGTCGCATTCGGACGTTTATCAAGCCGACCTGGCAGGTCTCGTTTTATCACCGCGCTTCGTGCCGATAACGGATCGGATCGATTCGGACCGGAGACGCTGGCGGTCGGACGTTCAGGGGCAAAGTTTGCTGATCGGACATCGGACAGCAATCACGAACTCGTTATTATTGTGCCACTATTATTCATTTTTTAAAGATATTCTCGCTGAAGTTTCGCTACGAAGAGTCAAATTCCTCGGAGAAGCCGATAGCTCGCGAAACTTTAATCTGCAGAATCTTATTCAATTAATGTTTTTTAAAAAAGGTGCAAAGTACTTTGCGCTTGGCTTTCTTATTACAATTTTGGGCATAGCTTTCTCAAAAGTTATGTTCGAACCATGTGCGAACTTTGCACCTTTTTCCATGAAAAAATGTCTGCATTTCATCAAATTAAAAGGGTCAAAATTTACCGCAAAATTCCATTTAAAAAAACGAGAACGGTTCGTTTTTTCCACATGTACGTTTTTTTGTGATATAAAATTTTTTTATATGAATGGAAATTTTTTAAAAATTGCTCCAGGACATTGTTTGGAACGCTTTCATTTTTCTACGAAAATTGTAATGCTACTCTACAACACTCCCCTGACTTATGACAGAATCGACAATGTCACGATACCGCCAAACAGTCTTTCTCGTGTATTTTCGAATGAAGTGTTCTACACTCGAGGTACCTGTCGTGCTCGATAGGCACCTCGGGTTTTCCAATATTCCGTCGTGAAGCAAAATGATCCCTTCTTAAAAATACCGAAAATCGTTCCTTCGCGAAGTGGGTCTTAAAATACATATTTTTTTCATCTGTTCTCTCAAGTATATATCCGATGTATTTTTCCCTGCCGATAAAATCGGCTGTTCGTTTGCCTAAAAAAAAAACGAATCGTTTTCCCGCGAATATCTACGATTTTGAAAACGTTCTCGACCCCCAGCTAAATCAAATACAAATCATGTATACTAGACAGGTCATGTATACCTTTCCCGAACGACGTATGAAGTTTGGAGATGAAAAACAAACTTTATTCCACACCCAGAAAAAAATTATTTGACGGCCACCGTTTATTTGATTTAAGTAAAATATTTATTTGATTTATAGAAATTCAGTAAATAGGAGTTACTTAAATAAATTATTTACTCAATTATTCAAGTATCAATTATTTAGTATTTATCAATTATTTAAGTAAATAATAATTTATCTACTTAAATCAAATACATATTTTTATTTCACTCGTTGGGAACACAAAATTTTGTCGGGAACTCGTGCGAAAAACGTTTTCTGAACTCGTATCGAAATGTCAAATAAATTTGTTTTCTGAATGCATGCGACAAGATTGCTCGCGTTGACCATCCGTCTCTCCATAGCCTATGACGGACGAGAGTCCAGAGCTTTTCCGCGCAGTATCTTTCACGGTAAAACGTAATTTAACGGGTAGAAGAAGAAAAGCGAGCTGGGGTGACCCCGAAGAGCGGACCTTGGAGATGCATGAACGCTTCAAGCGCGTCTGCGGGAACCCCGTTGGAGTAGGTAGAGTGTACCAGTGAGGAAATTGCTTCCCTCGAGCGTTCGCTCGACAGTGGTTTGCCCGAGGAAGAAAAGCGACGTGGAAGAGGACGAGACAGCGAGAGCCGAGCCGCTCTTCGTCCTGACGCACGACGAGCACAGACGCGAGAGAATAGCGACTCCTTCGCCCATCCACCGACCCCATCCCTCCGGGCTTCCATCTTATCCTTGCCGACCCCCCTTTTTTTCTATCACCATCCACTCTAATTTTTTTCTTTTCTATTTTATTTTATACGAGCGCGTTCATCCCAGATTTTCGCCATTCTCCGATGTTCAACAATCCTCGACGCTCTTTCGCCGCCCCTCTATCTCGGGGGCTCCTGCGACTCTTCGCGTAATATAAAATTCTTTATCTCATCACCTTCGTCGGCGTCTCGGTGACCCGGGACGTTTTTCACTCCATCGACGTCTCCGTTTTTCCTCCCGAGTGCTCCCGAGGTCCAAGCGCCTTGGGCGTCGTACCTTACATGGTTAAGAAAGGTTCGGACATCTGACTAACGTCTTCTATCCGCAATTGTTCACAATTGTTTTTTTTTTCGTTAGTTTTACCATTTTTCACCGTTAACAATACGGTTCATTGACAAAATAAATTGGAAGAGTTCGAGGGCGCTGAGATATTTTTGAAGAAATTAAAAATGGCGTCCTAAAAAACTGAAATGTTTTTAAAGAATTTTTGACGAACATTGACTATTAACTACATATGCTATGTGTGAATTTTCAACTTGATCGGTCAAGGCCTTCTCGAGATATAGCGGTTTGAATTTTTTGCGTCTGATTCACACACACATAGGGTAACTCGGGGTGAGATGGCCATGTGTAATATCTTTTAACGTAACAAACGAAAGGCGCCGCCGCTTGCACAGCTTTTAGTACATGTGCACACAATGCGATTGACCAAACAATTTTAAGATTGAACCTGCAAGGGTCAGTTCGAGCGGTTTCTCGAGCTATATTTCTAGCACTCTGGAGACATACTAAATTATAATGTTGCTAGTAAATCAACATTGCACACTATAGTCGGGTCTTTCAAGAAAAGATTGGCGCGTAGTAAACCTATTTTTAAAAAAACCTTCCCTAAACTTAAGCAGCGGCTATTTTTCCGAGAAAATAGGTTTTTCCGGGGACATGGCCATATCATCCGGATATTGCAAGAGAAATGGCCGGTCGAAAATATTTATTTACAGAGCTACATTTAATTCACGCAACGAAAATATCGAAAGTTCTGAGTGAATTACTTCAGTTTGAAGTTTCTAAAGTTGCTTGCAACAAAAATGTTAAAGTTGAAAAAATGTAAAACCTTAAATTTTCGTTGTTTAAAAAAACATGGCCGTAAAAAAACATCACCCCGACTTACCCTACATGCGGACATTTTTTTCTAAATGCGATTTTACGATGTTTTCGAACATTCTGAAGAAGTTTTCATTAAAACCTCGAATTTTTTTTCATCATAACAAAGCTGTGATCCTTTTTGGCCAAGAGATGTTTGTTGGGTGTAAAAACCCTCTTTTACTGTGAGGAAATCTCGGCGTAAGAAAAATTTGTGAACAAAAAGTTGCGTAAAGCGGGAATATGGGTCATTGGGTTCCGCTTGACAGCATCCAAATACGTATCAGATGAACCCCGATCGTCCGTCTGCATGGCCGATTAAGCTTTATTGTTTCATTGTCGCAACGTCTCGGAAGAAGCTCCAAAGTTTCACGGTTCGTTCACCAAGCGAGCGCACGCACATGCGCGCTAAACTACCTCGCATAATGGGTACCATAGTACCCCGCATTCGTATCTCTCGCCGAGCCAAGAATCGGCAGGTTTTACATCAGCCGCTTTTACTGCCGTCTGCACGTCAATTATCCCTTCCACTCGGTGTATCTCGCTCACGGTCTTTCCGCATCTCGTACTTTCCTTTTTTTAAACCTTCCTTTTTTACATCTCCACATGCCCGTCTCTCTCCTCCGCGCTCCGTAACGGCTCCGTTCGCTCCGAGGGCCGGAAAGAACTCGTTGAGATACCGCAACGGTCTTCCTTCGCTCCGAATTCGCTCGATGAGTTGACGAACGAGCGTGCGCCAGTTTCTTATTCGCATGCACAGACGATATCGGCGGTGCTGCCGAGCAGCGGACTTACTGCAACGGGCCTTCGGTAAAAATTGCATCAGCCTCGGACACGAGCTCGCGAGTCGGGGGACAAAGGGCCCGGAGAGCCCGGCCGTTCGACGTTTCACCTTCGGTGGGACTGCGGACACTCGGATCGACTTATACGAAAAAAATGGAACGAGACGAATAATCCGAGGAAGCTTCTTTTTCCGTTTCTCCGACCATCGATCTTTCCTTCGGTCGTGGTTTTTTTATTTATTTAAAAAAAATTTTTAAAGACGCGCACGACGCACGTGCACGTTGCGGACCAACCTCGCGAAGTCGCTTCGCGCTCGCCGCACGAGATCGCCTTGGACGCCCGGAGCCAATTCGAGCGCCCGACTGGATCAAGGTCAGAGCCGCGGTTTCGCCGCGGAGTTGCAACGCCGCTGCCGCCGCGGTCCTCGGGTTTTCGGCGCAGCGGAGAACACTGCGGACGAGGCAGCCGAGAGATTGATGAACCCCGATCGGTACGCGTCGGACGCATTAGCTCGATGATTGAACGCTCAATTTTCGTTATTTCGTTAAATCGACGTGGTACATTGTCGATATTGATTAATCGTCCGGCAGCCATGGTGTTTGACACCCCGGACGACTCAAGCACTCGATAATCCGATTAAGGGTAAAAATAAAATAAAATAATAAAGGGAAGAAAAAAAAATGAAATCTGTAAAGGACGTGGACCGAGAATCGATCGAGGGTGTTACCGGGAGGAACCGAGGATAATGAAACCGGCAACATCATCCGTCAAGGCGTACCTCCCCCCCCCCCTCCCGCCATTTATTCCGGCTCTCTGTGCAAAGCCTGGAGATGGGATTGCGTTTAACTTGCGACGAAAGTTTCCACGGGGCTGATGCAAGTCTCGGGCGCTGTTTCGTCGCTGTTATGGCGCTGTGGAATCCAACAGTGACTGCAGAAACCGAGATTCTTTTGATCCGTGGCGTGCCTCCCCCCTCCCCCCTCCCCGTCGCCCCCTTTTCCTTCCCGCGCCGTGTCTGCGTTGCCCGGCTTTCCTTACAGCCTCCTCGTTTTCCGTGTGTACCGCAGCGTATGTATCGCCTCCACGCAGTCCTGTACCGCTGTGTATGTACCATGTACCGAGCTGTTTCTACGGGGGAAACGGCGGCGGCTCGGTGTACTCACACCCTGTCGCAACCGCACGGGAAAACCACACGATCGATGCAGCGCTGCTCTCCGGCTCGCCGGAAAAGCACAGCGATACTCCTCGTCGTACTTGCTGCAGCGATTATAATTTTTTTCAGCTCTCTTCGCCATGTACGCATTCTCGTTGCACACGTGTATTATGTTGGCCGCTGGAATCGTGATTAATGATCGATGATTACACGGTGGAATCTCATGGGTGGATCCGGACGGAGACATACGCGAGTGGAGAATGATTTAGTAAAATTATAGAAAAAAAATGAAATCGAATAAGAAGAGACTGAGATTACTGAATAAGATCTACGCGTTTCATTGCTGGGATGTAGCGTTTTTTCCGATGGTTCAGATCGCACGAGGCGTTTTTACTTGTTTATATAGTATGTCTGCTGTATAAACAAGTGGAAGTGTTTTGTTTGCTTGATTTATTTGTTTAATGAATAAATGAAGCATATAATTTTGGGAATTTTTCTCAGTTATGGTTTCAATCCCACACGGGTTTGTAGACTGAGAGAGAGATTTGATGGAAATTACCATGTGTCTGGTATAAAGCGGGAGAACTTTCAGGCATGTGGGAACTGTAGCGACATCCTGGCAAAAAATCGTATTAAACTTAAGCCATTCTGCTAGAAGATATGGTAATCTTCGCTATACCGTAATTTTTGCTGGAATAGAAGTACTGCTTGCCAGAAAATATAGTAATCGGTGGCGTCGTCATCGCAAACCATGTGTTTTAGGTTCGTTGGTTACACCGGCATATCATGTTGATCTGTTTTTTTTTGTATACATACATAAAAAATGTTATCTACGAAATTCTCAGTTTTAATCCACGAAATTCTCAGTTTTAATCCACGAAATTCTCAGTTTTAATCCACGAAATTCTCAGTTTTAATCCACGAAATTCTCAGTTTTAATCCACGAATTTCTCAGTTTTAATCCACGAATTTCTCAGTTTTATTCCACAAATTTTTCAGATTTATTCCACAAATTTCTCAGTTTTAATCCAGCAAAATTCTTAGCCAGATACGCAAAAATTTGCTAACCCGTCTGTGAGAAGAAATTACAATATGGCTTCGGTAAAAATTGCTACGACCCCTGTGAAAATGTCACATATCGCTAATGGTGGCGCTGATGTACCATGTTGCCTGGTCGAAATACACCATACACTTGTTAGTTTTTCCGAGATCCTTCAATCAGTGAAGTGAAGAATCATGAGATAACATTGTATTTTTTCGGGGGGTCGCGAGTACATTTTTTCCGTTCTAGGAACCGCGGTCGAAGCTCCAAATGTAGCGGAAGATAGTCGAAAGGATTATACGCTGACTACACGCGATCGAGTGCCTAACGATGAGATCGAGCGGTCGAATAGATCTCGAGATCCCAAGGGTCTCCGACAGGGTCGATCGAGGATTCTGGGATAGCTGTTCTCGAATGAAAAACAACGATTCTTTGGTTGTAAGAAAGACAGGTCGCACTGGGGGATGAAGATAAGAGGCCACACGAGGGGCGAGAGGGAGAGAGGGGGAGGGGGTGGCGGGTTAAGGGTCGAAGAGTCGAGGCTATTTCGTCCAATTCCGACCTCTCGCCTATACGAGTTAAGATTTAACGGGAGAGAGAAAGGTCCAGAGAAAAGGCCAGAAAACTAGGGAAGGTTTACGTTATAGTGGCAACGGGGGAGTGAAAGGGGGGGGGGAGTATACCGGAGACGATGTGTGCTTTCAGCACGTTCGTCCCATCGCTTCTCTTACTGCTCAAGCCAGATCGTTGTCCCTCCGACTTTACTTTCGTGAGGACACGAGAGAAAAGGGGGAAAAAGAGTTTCGAGAAAATAGTGCACGGGAGAAAAACGGTCGAGAGACCGAAGTGAACCCACGAGAGCGGCTCTGCCTCTGGGTCGTCCCTCACGATAAATTCACTCGTAAAAAAAAGAGACTTTTTGGCTGACTCTCGCTAAGGTTTATTAAGCCAGGACGAAAAGAAACAAAACAAAATAATAATAAAAGAAATAACTTTTTCCTATTTCACGGTTCGATGCTCTCAGTGACAACGAAACACGGTGAGAAATTGCGTTGGATTATACGGAATTGATTGATCAATTGGCTTTTTGATTAATTAAATCTGCGCTCGGAGCCGGCGGCGTTGCAGACGGAAGGGAAACTTGAACGGAGAATGGGAAACGAGAGGAGAAATTCGTACCGTGACCGTACACATATACATACGTATATATGATGTCTATGTATACAGTACATACAGATGCCGAACAACGCGGCAGTACAAGCGTCCGGTTTCGGGATTGAAATCACGTGTAATGGAATCGCATTGTCCCGCGGATTATATCGCGCGTTGTACAGTTACGTACGTGGATTTTAGTGTGCGGACAATACATATGTACGCACAGTACAATACACGACACACGATGCTCTATTGCCGGCACATCGGTTCGCTCTCGTGCGATGCGCTGTCGCTATCACCGACCATCGATACGCCTATGTATACCGGCATGGATATAATCAATCCAATGCACTCGAGATGTACGGCTCATTGCAACGTCCAAAACGAAGCTTTTATTGTCCGCGAATCCATTCGATAAACTCGTAAATCCTTCAAGCCGATATTTTCGTGTCAAATTTTCAAATAAACCAGTGGCGCGAGTGCACTCCGCCGTTTCCGAAATGTTTTGTGAATGGCGAGCGCCGAAAATAATGTCCTTTTTGCATCCCTCGCGGATTTTTGTATGGTTCGTGAAGCCGGCAGCAAACGCTCGATTCACGAGCCGTTCATAACACGGTTTTCGGATAATATTCGGTACCTGCTATATTTTTTCCAGTGACACGGTATTTTTGTTTTCACAAACTGATGCAATATATATCGACTTCAAGCTTTGCAGCCATATAGGCAGAGTTCATATTCAAGCTTACAAATATTTCATTGCTTTAAAGTTATTTTATGCAACTCATGCATGAAAAGTGATACTTACTGCCTGCTGGGAGTGGCGTAAGTGGTGCTTTACATACAAGTGTACTGTAAATACCCGGAGCATGCGCATATCGCGCCGATTTTTTACTTTACCGCACGCTTCTCGTACTTTACGCACACTACCTGCACAGCGCTACAAAGTAAATAATGTAAATAAATAAATAAATAAATAAAATATGATGCGATACTAGTGCGGCGTAGCGAACATCTCACGCGGACTGTGAAGAAAGTCGCGCTTGCATCGCAAATTACTATTTTTTAAAATTACTCTCTCGGCCGGGAGAAGTGAACACTTTCGTTTTTTAATCAGAGTACTTCGACGAGCGACGTAATTTTGTAAATTGGAAAAAAAAACATTGTTTATAAAAGGGCTGAACGATAATCGCGATCGTAGGGAATACATTCTTTTTTTTACAGCCTTTATTTAAGCCGACGAGAACGAGGTGATAAAAAAAAATTGAGCGTGAACTGCGTGCGCTCACTGAGAAATTTTGTAGGTGTAGCATCTCCGGTAACTTTAGGATCGAGCCGGACGGCACGCGCGCGTCTCCGACAACGAAAAATGATCTTTTTTTTCTCGTTTCGTACTCTCCTCATTGCATCCCGAGGCTATTACTATATTAGACTGGCTGGCTGGCTGGCTGCGAGCTCGTGATGCTGGACAGAGTATCCTGTTCGAAAGCGGGGAACCGCCTGGATCTCACGGGATGGGGGATGCGCGCAAACTCGAACCCGACCGCGGGGCGGACGAGAGGAATATCCGCGGTGAAACGTTCACATCGTGGCGCGTCGCGTTCACGGTAACACGGGCTCTCTACGCTTTTACTCCTGGCCAGACTACCTTCCAAGGGAATATTACATTGTCACGAACATATTTATCAACAAGATAACAAGTACCGTAAAAAAAATTAAATACTAATAAATAACAGATAATAAAATTAAATCGTATGACGACAGAGGTCGATGCGGCGGAGATAACTCGTAAAATTAAATAATATTGGTGCTAAAGTGGAATTTTGTCATGTCGTTCTTCAGGGGTTTGTGGAAGAGCAGTTCCAAGCACAAGAGTAAGTTTTGTCTTTTCGTTGTCTGTATGTTAACTGTAAGAATTATAGTGAAAGGCAAAAGTGCATTCATAATTAATATAAACGGGTTTTTTAAAATAAAATTTACGCGAATCACACGCAACATTAAAGCGATAATAATGGTGCGTATAAATTTATTTGAGCGACGGACGAGAGGTCGCGCACGAGTTCAGGGACATTCCCCTCCGACCTCTCTCTCTTTGAACCGCTGATAGTTGCCTCGCCACGCGTGCATCCAACGCGTCGAGTGTACCGAGTTACGTAGACGAACCCGGCGGAGATGAATTAAAATAATGCGAATAACGTTGTAACGATTAACGATGTAATCAAAAAAATAAAAGTTTGCACTCATGTGTGTGTACACACAAGCGAGGCCCCGAACTTTGCCCGTCACTTGGGGACTACTCGGCGAAGGCAACGTTCGCCTCGTCATTATTCATATATTCGCGTACGTGCCGGACACGCACGTTTCTTATTCCTCACGGATGGTTTTATTATTTTTATTTCTTCGATGCGCTTCCCTTCGTTCGTCTCTCATCTTTCCGGGCCGCGTTGTCGACTGCGTCTTCGTAATTTTATTTTATTTTTTGTCGATATCTTCTCTTCGAGATCGCTGACGGATCGTTCGAGAGAATTGAACAGTGCGTTTTGGCTTTTCGGAAAAATTTCGTTACACTCTTAAATCTATTCGGCCGCTCGGATTTGTTGCGCTTCGCGGTTCTTTCATACTTTCGTCTTTTTATCTTTTCGTCTTTTTTTGAACTTACTTTACCATAGTTAATTTTTATTTTTCATCGTACACTGAAAAGAAAAATTCGCTTGCGGGCTGCCAAAGAAAAAAAATGATATTCCGATTCCACTTTCAATTCTTAGAATTTCATATGATATTGAAACAACGACGGCAAGACTGTCAAGGTGACATGTTGTCGTTTCTATCCCGTATGGATTTGTAAGAATTAAAAGTGGAATTTAAATAACAATTTTCTTCTTTGGCAGCCCGCAATGGAATCTTACTTGAGTCAATGATCTTTTTTTTCAGTTTAACTTTGTTAATTTGTTAATATTATACTTAGTTATTTTCATTGTGTAATTCTTTTTTGCTGCACTTTGGTTTATACTCGTCGTTGTACCTTTTGGAGCCCGCCGACTTTAGAGGGATTGCCTCACACTATCTATCGATTAGGCTCGGAAGGAATAAAAATTTTGTTTAAACTGGCAAACCAAAAAAAGTAAACATTTTAAAGCTCAATAAATATTGTATTAACTGAGATTGGATTCCAAAATTTTATATTTTTATGCTCAAAAAGAAGGGAGCAAGTTTTCCCGGATGGAAATAATTATTCAGTTTCATAAAGAGTAGGAAAGGAGCTCTTGTTAAGTCTGATTAATTATATTTAACAACCTTCGTAATTGTAAAACAACTGCCGGGCGCTCTGAGAGGAAAAAAAATCCGAAGAGGTAAAAGCCGGTGCAATGTATCTCCTTAAAGGATACACTTTTCAACGAACAAGTTTACATCGAGCGGCTCGCTTACCTCGAAACTTTTTTTGTGTTTGTTTTTTTTCGTCGTTTACCCGGAATTATATCGATGGAGATATTGATCGATCAGGCAACTATAACGATCGTGATTGTATAGTTTGACGAGGTCTTGAGAGGAGCCCGATCCGGTTACGGCTTCCACAAGGACTCTGCTTCTTCCCAGTTTTTTTATAAACAAAAAAATATTAACGACCAGTGATCAGCGACCAGGCCGATACCGATTAATCGATACGAGATACATACGCACCGATGCAAAGAGGGGAGAGGCTCGATATGTTCAATGATCCGTGTAAGACATGGGTGGGTGAACACGCTCAGAGGGTGAATCGGGTAATTCGGAGAAAAATCGTTGTCTTTAAAAACTAACGAACGTTTCTGTTAAAGGTAGGAGAGAACGGGGCAAAACGAAACCCCGGAGTTGAACGCATTATTTTTAGCAATTTTTTTCTGGGCTTAAATAAGTCTCGTGTCAAACGGAGGAGGTCCGTTTTGCCCCGGTCTCCTTTACCAAAATTTAGAGCTTTAATACGAGAAATTAAAAATAAAAACAGCAACAATCTATTGCGCCGGAATTTTACAGGGGGGTGGCAAAAATTCGGTCAATATAACACACCGAGAAAAAGAATTTATTTGACGCGCACCCGCAAATAAATAAATATTTCTTTTAACTAAATAAATATTTACTTGTGGGCTCCCGTCAAATACTAGTACATTACTCCACGACGGCGAAAAAGTGTTTCGCACGAGAAATGTACGAAATTTTTCATCACAAAGTGCGAAAATGGCGGTTTAACGCACGTGAAGCGGGCGGAAAGGTGGCCATTTTCGCACCTTGTGATGAAAATTATTTTTCTAGGTGCATAAACGTTCATGAAGAGGATGGTTCGACTTCCTCGATAATTGAAAAATTCTGTTTAGTTTATGTTTTATGTGAATATCGTTGCAATGAGGATGAAGGGAATGGATTTTCAAGCAAGTGACTCGATGTATCGGCCCGTACGGAGACTAACGCGATTACTTGCAATAAACGAGATATAATAGGGAACCGCGCGCGCGCGCCCGTCGCCTTCGAAGATTATGGTAATGGGAAGTCGGGTCGCGTTACGACCTCCTTCGTCTCGCACTACCCCTCTGATTATCGATCGTTAAATCTGAATAATATCCCGAGCTAGACTGTGTTACTTACACGATGAATGTTTCATTGAGTTGCGCAAACTCCCAAGGGACACGAAACCTGCGTAATTTCATATGCATCGGATTTGCACGAAGTGAGGATAACAGATGGAATAAAAAAAGCAAAAAAGTTTGAGACCAAAATGAAAAACGGAGATGAAATTCATCGCCAGGTTGCACGGGGCATTGTCATTGGCATTACACCTGGGGCATGGAATTCAACGAAACGAAAGTAGAATTCGCTCGCTGCGGAATAGGCGCAGCTGCGCACCGTCATTTCGTTTATTCCATACAGACGCAACGCCGCGCTTCCCGGCACCACAAAACTTCACTCGAACGAATTTATTGGAGCGTTTGTAAAAATAATCTCTTTAATTAAAGTAAATTAATTTGATGTTGTACTATTCAAGTGAAATTATATGATTTTATTTAACTGCGATTATTTAAGAGCTAACTAATTGGCAAACGACAAATATTTTCTATGGAAAAAACAATGGAATTCCTTCCACAATTGTTGGCACATTTACATCTCTGCCAGATAACAACTCTATCAGAAAACATCTGTACCGTATTAGAACTCTACCAAAATCGCTAAAGGACAGTAAACAAAAATTTTACTCTAAAAAAACTCTACTCTAACCAAAATAAAACTCTACCGGAATGGAAATAAAACTATAGGAATTACTATGATATTCTATCAGATTGTAAGGCAAGACGTTACACCGATAAAAAGGTTTGGTAATATCAACTAAGCTGCGGTAGCGGCTGACGAAGGAAATGTTTGGTCCTTTGAACAAAATGTTTTTTAAAATCAATAACAGAACACTCAATTCAACTAAATATTCGGTTACATGACTAAATATTCGTTCAATCAACTAAATATTCGTTCAATCAACTAAATAGTCGTTCAATCAACCAAATATTTATTTCAATCGATCCAAATATTTCCTTCGACACCCGCAACCGCAGCTTAGTTGATATTACCAAATCTTTTTATCGGTGTAGCTTTGTAATCCGGTGTGTTTTATTTCAAGTCCGGTAGAGTTTTTTTTAAATTCTGATAGAGATTTTGGTAGAGTTCTAATACGGCAGAGTTATAATATGGTAGAGTAGTGAGTGGTAGAGATGTAGGTAAATGTGCCCAATTTTAGTACTCAAAATTGTGGATTTTATTCCACCTTCGCAATAGTGTAACGAACAATTGGCATGCACTTTTTTACGCAGTTTTTTTGTACTGATAAATAATAAAGCATGCTTGTGTTCCCGGAAATGGTCGGAACCGTCCTCCCTCGAGGAACCAATAACTTTTTATCGTTTACTTCGCAATATCAGCGAAAATTAAAAGGATCGCGCAACCCGCAAGGTTGCCCCTTGAGCGCCGTGGCCAGAATGTTCCCTGCAGACTCGCGTGTATCGCTGTACACGGAAACGAGTTGCCTGAGCACCAAGTCGGGCTATTGGAATTCTGAATTCCCTTTGTGTCCCGGTGGGTATCGCCCAAAGCCTGTTTACCGTATCCCCTACGCGAGCGCGTAGCCGCTTGTTATAGGATTCGCGAAACTGCAACGTCCGCGTATCCCGCGACTCTCGCAATCTCTATCTCTCTTCTCTCGGCAATTCTACTGGCCTCGGCAATATCCCTGATGCATTCGATTACCTGAATGGCACACCTGCGTTCCCGGGTGGATACTGTGCGAATGAGATCCCGTTTATGGTGGGTACCAGTTATCGATTTGGAAATTGCTCTCTGTGGGCTCCGCCGCGATGCTGCGTTCCGATCGCATCAGTAGATCGAGTCTCGATCCTCACCGAAGCACCGGGTCCGGCTACGTCGTCGATAAAACGATTCTCGAAATTATATTCGGCTACAATTTCGATCGCGGCAATTGTCGAAGGCTACCTAATGCATTAATCAGATCTCAAAAAGGGATTAACATAATTCACGGACGGAAATTCATTCGATATCAATTCCTATTTTTTTAAGCTACTATTATAAGTTTATATTCACGCTGTACCGCGTAAAGATCAGGTAAAATATCGGAGCGTCTTATATATTATTATATATCGTATCGACAGGATGGACGATTTACCGATCGGTGAGCGATATGACGAGCCGCTCGAACAATGCGACATTTGACAGACGATCGACTTGACAGTGATCGTAGATTTTGTCGAGAGTCTTTTTTGAGACTTTAACGCGAACACGAACACTCTTTATTTCGCTTGGTCGTTACACACGGTATAGGGGAGCCTCGATCAAAAATAGGCATTGAGAGCAAATCGGGTACCGTCTTAACTTTCGTATAAACGACTTGTTTCAATTGCGTGATATTCCTCGCATAAGTGCGGAAAATAAGACAAACAATTCGTGAAAAAAAAATTTGATTGAACCGGAATTTTTTAAAACATTTAATCGAAACTTTTTCCGAAAGAAAAAAATCACTTCTTTACCGTGTCAATAGATTACGTGATCTGTAAGGCGTTTCTGATAGCGCCTTCCTCCACACAAACTTAAACGTGCCAAGTACACATTAAAGAAGGTTTACACATTTGAGTAACGTTTCTTGTCCAAAACGGTCCAACATCTTAATTTTTTTTAATCATCAGAATGCGTGTTTTCGAAAATTTTAAGAGTTACGAAAAAAACAATTGAAAAATGAGCGAGAAAAAGAAAAGATCGTGGACAAGAGATATCGGTCGGATTTACAAACAATTATGTACCGTGTGAGAGTCGGAGCGTCGAAAGCGATTTTCCGACAAGTAGTAAAAGACCCGTGTGGTCAGACTCCCGGAGGCATCGCTCTCGAGAATGGACATCGAGAGTACGAGCGCGTTTGCGATCCGCCGGAGTACACACTGCTTACCCTCGTTACGAGAGATCCAAAGCTTCTCCAGCGTCCACGAGACTAATAGCTAGAAATACACAAACGGGGATCGTATTTGCTCCGGGGATAACAGAGGATCAAAGCTGGACGATGATGGAGTTCGGTGCCGGCGAATCGTTAACGAAGAGAGACTGAAACGTGAACTGCACTCGACACAGTGCCCCGAGCGATTTTACATGAGTCTCGACATCCCGATCGTCCTCGAAGCGAACCAACAAACGTCCGCGATTTGTTCTAGGTGAGAGCGGGGCAAAATGGCACAGCGGGGCAAAACGGGATAACAAGACAAAACGCAATTTTCCAATAACTTTTGGATGGCAGCGATGGTAGCCCGTGGGGCAAAACGGGTTTGACAATCCGGATGTGTCGTTAGTACAAAATGGGGCATCCGAAAATGACTGGAAAATGGAGTTTTGCCCCCACTGTCCTGTTTTGCCCCGCTGTGCCATTTTGCCCCAGTCTCCCCTATCGGTTTTCCGTGATGCCTACATCGCAGTACACATTTTTATTTGGTAATCCACGAGTAAAGAAACAAATATCGATTCTTTTTTTTTCGATTTAATGACTATTTTTTGCAGTGATTGTAACGACTGTTTGATAAAATGTTCGTCGTCGTTCGGTGGCGCTTTGTTTTTTCCTGCGGGACAAATTTCGTCGAAACTTTGTCTTTTTCGTCGGCATTGTTATACGCGCACCGCCCATAAATATTCATGAAGAACATGGGCTGGTTTATATATACGCGTAGCCCGTAGCCGGTGTGCGAGATAGCGCTGATGTTCCGGCAAGCCTCCTGGCACTAACGCACGATTGAATTTATCTCGGTGAGTGGCTTCTATAACGAATTTCCCGAGCGAAGCTCGTCGGAGCATCGCGCGCATAGAGCATGGGTGCTCACCGCGCCATCGGTAGTCGGAAGCACTTCGAGGCTGCACAGACCGATGAAGAAAATCTCGTCAGAGAAATTTCGATGCAACCCAATCTCCCGAAATCCTTTTTGTTCCTCGAGTAAAATCATCACAGTCGACGATGACGTTAATTAGAAATTATGCACTAGAGAAGCCGCATAAATTTCCGGCATGCAAATTTCACATTGTGAAATGGTTATTTACACATTTATTTGTTTCCTTGCCAGGATTTATCATTTCATTGTAGCTAGCTGTATAATAAACATCTCAAAGACTTGAGAGTGCTCGATGCTGAGAGAGATAAAGAACAAAAAAAAATGTCGAAATTGGTATTGATTCTTTCATTTCACTTGACTTTTTGTGTGTTTTTTTTTATGTCTCTAGCTCCGCGCGTCTCTCTACCTGGCTCTTTTCCCACTTCCAGGCTGTAGAGACCGATGAAGAAAATCTCGTTAGAGAAATTTCGATGTAACCCAATCTCCCGAAATCCTTTTTGCTCCTTCCTCGAGTAAAATCATTACAGTTGACGATAACGTTAATTAGAAATTATGCACTAGAGAAACCGCATACATTTCCGGCATGCAAATTTCACATTGTTAAATGGTTATTTAGGGTAAAAGTGGTGAATATGGCCCACTTCGATTAACACGTAAATCAATGATATATGGACCGGGTCATATTCCCCACTTTTACCCTACATATTTATTTGTTTACTTGCCAGAATTTATCATCTCCTTGTAGCTAGCTGTATAATAAACTTCTCAAAGAGTTGAGAGTGCTCGATGCTGAGATAGAGAAAAAATGTCGAAATTGCTATTCAGCGATTCTCTCATTTCACTCGATTTTTTGTCGGTTTTTTTCGTTCTCTAGCTCCGCGCGTCTCTCTACCTAGCTCTTTTCCCACTTCCAGGCTGTACAGACCGATGAAGAAAATCTCGTCAGAGAAATTTTGATGCAACCCAATCTCCCGAAATCCAGTTTGTTCCTCGAGTAAAATCATTACAGTCGACGATGATGTTAATTAGAAATTATGCACTAGAGAAGCCGCATACATTTCCGGCGTGCAAATTTCAAATTGTGAAAGGGTTATTTACACATTTATTTGTTTACTTGCCAGGATTTTTCATTTCATTGTAGCTAGCTGTATAATAAACATCTCAAAGACTTGAGAGTGCTCGATGCTGGGAGAGATAAAGAACAAAAAAGAAATGTCGAAATTGCTATTGAGCGATTCTCTCATTTCACTCGACTTTTTGTCGGTTTTTTCTTTTTCTAGCTCCGCGCGTCTCTCTACCTGGCTCTTTTCCCACTTCCAGGCTGTAGAGACCAATGAAGAAAATCTCGTCAGAGAAATTTCGATGCAACTCAATCTCCCGAAATCCTTTTTGTTCCTCGAGTAAAATCATCACAGTTGACGATGACGTTAATTAGAAATTATGCACTAGAGAAGCCGCATAAATTTCCGGCATGCAAATGTCACATTGCGAAAGGGTTATTTACACATTTGTTTGTTTACTTGCCAAGATTTATCGTTTCATTGTAGCTGGCTGTATAATAAACATCTCAAAGCGTTGGAAGTGCTCGATGCTGAGAGAGAAAAAAAATATCGAAATTGCTATTGAGCGATTCTCTCATTTCACTCGACTTTTTGTCGGTTTTTTTTATTTCTCTGGCTCCGCGCGTCTCTTTACCTAGCTCTTTTCCCACTTTCAGGCTGTAGAGACCGATGAAGAAAATCTCGTCAGAGAAATTTCGATGCAACCCAATCTCCCGAAATCCTTTTTGTTCCTCGAGTAAAATCATTACAGTTGACGATGACGTTAATTAGAAATTATACACTAGAGAAGCCGCATAAATTTCCGGCATGCAAATTTCACATTGTGAAATGGTTATTTACACATTTATTTGATTCCTTGCCAGGATTTATCATTTCACTGTAGCTAGTTGTATAATAAACATCTCAAAGACTTGAGAGTGCTCGATGCTGGGAGAGATAAAGAACAAAAAAAAGTCTAAATTGCTATTGGACGATTCTCTCATTTCACTCGACTTTTTGGCTGTTTTTTTCTTTCTCTGGCTCCGCGCGTCTCTCTACCTGGCTCTTTTCCCGCGCCGTTATTCCCGGGAATCCTATAGCTTCCACGGCTTTGTCCCAGCCGTTGGTCGTTACTCCCTAGATCCTCTTATATCCCGACGCAATTAAGAGGAGAGTCGAGTGCGCTCTGTCCATCTATCGCACTCGGTACCACCGTCGAGTGCACCGGAGGTGGAGGCTACCTCTGACGAGAAGTTACCTATATACACCCTGTACGACTTCCTCCATTCGAGTCCCATTCCACCCCGTCTCTGCCTCTTCGAACTCTCTATCGCTGTGCAGGCGATCCCCTTGATTTACGATTCGTCTATCAAGTTGCTCCGGGACTCGGATTTCATCATATAATTGGTAAGACACGGGAAGCGAAACGAATTGAATGAGGGCAAAACATTCTGCTAAACTCGTCGACGAGTTCTGTGACGGAAGTTCTACTTTACCGACCGAGAAGTTACTCTATTATTCATCAACAACTT
Source organism: Ichneumoninae sp. A BG-2022a (assembly GCA_030522665.1). NCBI lineage: Eukaryota > Metazoa > Arthropoda > Insecta > Hymenoptera > Ichneumonidae > Ichneumoninae sp. A BG-2022a. The sequence continues at coordinate 25,104 of JAPYZC010000458.1, read as the reverse complement.
CCCGCCCCGCCTTTCGTTTCTGCATCTTCGGTCGGACTCGCTGTCGAAGCGGCTCCACTTTCCGAAGAGGCGGATCGAGAGTCGAGTGACGCGTTCCACCGGCGAAAGGAGAAAGACGAGGTGAACGACGAGGGAAGAAACGCCAGTTCCGCCGCTATCTTCCGGTCCGCCTTGACGCTTAACGGCGGAGACTCAATTTAAATACAAATTAAACGATACCCGAAGGATTACCATTCGAGTTTCAGTAACTCCCGGAGATGTCTTATACACTGTACGTTGAACGTTCCTTTGTTCGAGGGACGTCTCTTTCTCGCTATCCCCGAAGTCCGCCCCGAATTGCTTTCGATCGGGCCGGGACGAGATTTGCACCTGCCGGATATAACTTCCATCGTGAGGAGCGCTCTTTGCGAGTCCGTCAGTCCTAAAATCTCGAACTTTGCTCTCTGGCTCTTCTCGTTTTGCTCCGCCGAACGGCGGAGTTCGAACCTCCGATTTCCTCGATGCTTTCATCGAACTTTTGATCCACATTTCTCTCGCCGTAAATCGCAGTCGCATCAGCGTTGCCGGTTAATTCTATTAATCCGTTGGCTGCAAATAATTTTTCGGCGAGCACCTCTCGTTGCCTGTTACCTTCGTGCTGTAACAGCACTCATCAACGTTGCTCGGGTACAACAACGCTTTCGGGCTTTCGTTGTTCGATATTAACTATCCATGCAACACTATGCATATACGACTATGCACTGGTACAGCATAGGGCGATTCGATCACGTACCGGCAACACACGATGAATACAGAGACGTGGGTACACGCGAGTCCATAAACGTACGTGTATTTCGAGGGTGCGTATAGCTGTATGTGTGCGCGTGTGTGTGCCCCGCAGATAGCTACGTGAATACGTAGTATATGCACTTCGCGGTTGGCGGGTCTCTTTAACATCGGGAACACACTCGGCCGCACGACCCTCTTCTATTCTGCATAATGCAATTGCGCCCACACACGAGCCGACGAACTTTCGATACGACCGTTCGGCCGTCCGTGTAATTCACTGCAAAGTGGCGAACCCGACACGATGGGAGGATGAACGGGGCCAGGCTGGGGTACGTGGTTGAATAAACGAATAGACGGCGAAACTTGGCAGAGACGGCCCCAATGGCGAACTCCCGCGTTTCACGCTCTAGTGTTCGTAAGGCGGCTTGTTAATAATAATAATAATAATAATAATAATAATAATAATAATAATAATAATAATAATAATAATAATAATAATAATAAATAATAATAATAATAATAATAATAATAATAATAATAATAATAATAATAATAATAATAATAATAATAATAATAATAATAATAATAATAATAATAATTTGAGAGTGGATGTTTGCATTTCCGGTGATTGTGTTTCGAGTATTTTCCCATCATGTTCGTCGATGTTTCAATCGACAGAGCCAGACATCTAGAATCGGGAATAGCTGGTCATTACCCGCGATATCCGATTTCGTTTGAGCTTCATTAAATTCGCAGTAGTTAAGCATCAATGATCGTGTCGCTTTTGTAGCGCCCCTCCCCGATGTGTCCTATAATCGATCATATCTCGTACCAAAATTAACCAAAATTAACTTGACTAAACAATAAATATAAATGGTTTGGAATGCCTCGCAGGTATGATAACAATAATTTAATTTTTGAATTGTGAGCTTCCGCTAAACTTTTTTTTCTTCGCAACAAATCAGAACGATCGAAAGTTCGAAAATGCTCGTATAGTTTTTCTCGTTTCCTCCAGATTGTGTACTGAAAGCCCTCGAAGCAAAGATCCCGTTCTCGGTTCGTTATATAGCCAAGGCGAAGAACGAAACGAGGCACACCTCGGATGCCCGAGGATGAGGCTATAAAGCCAACGAGAGAACGAGGGTTGCTTTTTCGCTCCGCACTAAAGTTTGTTACTTTTTTTTTTTTTACATTCCACAAACTACCGATGTTTCTCGTAGCAGGGTGGTATTCTGAAGCCCTCCGCCCAACGGTCCCGGCACTCTACACATTCCCGCTACCATTTTCTCCCGCGGAACTTTCCTTTTTTTTATCTCTCCCATTTCTACTTTTTATTCCCGTCGAGTGAAGCTGTGACGAGATGGCTCGCCCTCTCGCAGCTCGTTCTCATTTTGCACCTTTTTTTTTCACTTCGCTTCTTTATCCGTAAACATCTTAGTCGTCTCTCGCGGTCCATTTACCAATGAGAAAAATTGCAACGTGGAAAGTTTGGTCGGAGCGGTGGCAAATGCAACATGGAACGGAAGGAAGGAGATAAGTATCCCGGACGAAGAGGAGCGGAAATAGAGAAAACTCTCTTTCTCCCGAGAAAGAGATACATGTATTCGATACTTCCGGATGTGAATTGGCGAGGAAGCGGTGGGAGAGTTCAAAGAGCCGGAAATAAAGCCGACAAAGCTTGGAGAGTCGCTATCTCGCGCGAAACGATATATAGAAGAGGAAGACGGGACAGGAGAACAGAGAGAGAGAGTCGGAGGGTCGAAGGATCGATCCAGCCAGAAGCAGGAGCAGGAGTAGCAGCCATATCTATCCCTCTGTCCTTCTGCCATTCATCCCCTCCCTTCCGCCCTTGGTAATCCGTTCTCTCCGGCCCTCGTAATAGGATTTCATCGGCAAGGGTAACAGCAGCGTATCGTTCCCGGTCCTCTGGCGCTCGTTCTCGTGGCCTCGCGGATTAGTTTCGGCCAAGTTATACGGGTTACCGGGTGGTAAGTTATATATACAGTACGAGTCCCCGCGGTCCGCTCAGTCCGGGTGAACTCCTGTTCGCTGGTACAAACACGCTCTGTGCCTCGCATCCGTGCTCCTCGGCTCGGCCGTTAGTGAAAATCTCATGAATGAAAGCTCGGCACAGTGCCGAATCACGGAGACGAGCGCTTTTCGGATAAGATTATCAAAGCATTGAGAGATATCTGCGCGTTCTGATTTATAACTTTGGGTTGGGACGAGCCACTTCGCTTGCACTTGACTACCTGAGGTTAATCTACTGTGTACCTTGGAAAAAGATCAACAAGAAAACAAAAGTTGAGAGTGTCGATGGGTATTCGTTTTATTCGTCATTTACTGTTTTTGCACGAGCCTATGTGGCGAGACGGTAAACGAAATTAAAAAAAGTAACATTGATATTTTCAAATTGCTTCCTAATGTAATGTACTGTTATTAACGAGGCTTTGGGAAGAAGGATTTTGTATGATTATCCGGCTTTGAAAATCTCATGAATGAAAGCTCGGGATACTGCCGAATCACGTAAAAAATCGCCTTTCGGATAAGATTAGCAAAGCACTGAGAGATATCTGCGCGTTCTGATTTATAACTTTGGGTTGGGACGAGCCACCTCGCTGCACTTGACTACCCGAGGTTAATCTACTGTGTACCTCGGAAAAAGATCAATAAGAAAACAAAAATTGGGAGTGTCGAAGGGTATTCGTTTTATTCGTGATTGACTGTTTTTGCACGAGGCTATGTGGCGAGGCGGTAAACGAATTTAAAAAAAGGTAAAATTGATATTTTCAAATTGCTTCCCAATGTAATTTACTGTTATTGACGAGGTGTTTGCGAAGAAGGATTTTGTACCTGGCTTTGAAAATCTCACGAATGAAAGCTCGAGATACTGCCGAATCACGTAGACAATCGCCTTTCGGATAAGATTAGCAACGCACTGAGGGATACTTGAGGGTTCTGATTTATAAGTTAACGAATAGTTCCCAGAGGGGACGTCTGTATAGATAGTTCGCGATAGTATATATTCAATTGATTTAACTATAATCATAGTTACAACTATAATTTTTGGTCATTGGCGTAACTGTAAAATATAGACGTCCCCCTGGGAACTATTTACTATATAAGCTTTTCTCAGTGCGCTGCACTTGACTACGTGAGGTCAATCTACTGTGTACCTTGGAAAAAAATCAACAAGAAAAGAAAATTGCGAGTACCGAAGGGTATTCGCTCTATTCAAAAATCACTTGCGGGCTGCTAAAGAAATTTTCTATAATTTCAATTTTTACGATTCCATATGATATTGAAACACCGGCGGCAAGACTGTCAAGGTGACATGTTATCGTTTCAATCCCGTACGGAATTGTAAGAATTGAAAATACAATTTAAATAACCATTTTTTCGTTGGCAGTCCACAAACGAGTTTTACTTGAATCATTGATATTTTACAACGATATTTTACAACGAATAAAAAAAACGTAAAAATGGATATTTTCAAATTGCTTCCCGACGTAATTTACTCTTATTAACGAAGCTTCTGCGCAAATGAACTTTCTGAGATTACACGGCTTTCCAGTGGAGGAGACTTTGGCAGTGAAGGGAATTGCGTTCAGATTTCTCAATTATTCCAACTCCTTCAACGCTCTGAAGTTTCATCGGTTAAAAGAAAAATGTTACCTTGATATCTGGGCATTTTTTCCAGTGGGAACACCGCCGTTGGAGAATACGGAAATTTGCTGCCTGTCAAAAATGTTCGGCTCGCTCGACTCCCATCTCAATATTTCATGCGCAAGTACGCGACCGGAAGCGAGAAAATTATTATTTCAGGTGTGCACTGAAATTTCCAAAAAATACTGTGGAGCACCCGAGGCGCTCCGATGCCGCCGGCAATCATTTGAATTACGAGTAACGAAGGATTTAAAACAAAGATAGAGGAATTTTTAACATTTTTCACCACGCAGATTCAACCCGAAAGGTTGAAAGCGCCGAAAGCTCGAGGACCTTCTCGCTCCGGCAGGCCAGCTCAGCCGCGAGTCCTCGATATGGAGTTAACCCGAAAGCCAGAGAGTTCCCAGACTCGGGCGCACAACGGGGGCGCACCGGGACCTCGAGAGGTCTTTTTTCTTCTCTGGAAGCTCGTGGAGAGTTGGAGTGCGGCGGGGAGGAGGCGAATGCGAAGTCGGGGAAATAAACTTGTATAACTGAATTTTCATTTCGGTACGTCTAGTCGAGAGTCGTACTATAGAGTGGGCCAGACAGGGGCAAGATGGGACGTCGGGGGTGAAACGGACGACCTTTATCAATTTCTCGCGGGACATAAAAAAATAATCCTCATCTCAGCCGGAGAACACGAGTCCGTTTTGTCGGACTGTCCCGCGCACCGTGATTTCGCATGGAAAAAGAGCCTGAAAAGACATCTTGAAAATGGACGACGAAGAGGATTTTCGTACTCAGACGGCTTCAACCGCTATTTTGTTCTCCACCGTTCTCGTTCTGTTTTTCTTTCGCTTTATACAGGAAAAGCTCGCCGTGACATTCGCTCCGACTGAGCGCGTCTGCCCCCGGACGACTCTCACTACTTCCGCAGCAAATTTTTTTCGCGCTCGCTCGCACCCCCCCTCCCCGACTGCCACCCGGAGGCGAGGGGAGGTGAACTCCCCTCGCCTCCGCGTGGCGCTTCAAATTCACACAATTGTTTGCCAAGATTGTCGAGTTACCGTCGCTCGAAAATCTCCTCTCAGCAAACTTTGGTATTCCAATTAGAGTGTTTAACGTAGAACGGATTGTAGGGTGAAATAATGAGAAAGATGCAAAGTACCGAGCCTCGACGACTTCAATATCCCGCTCTCGCCCTCTCGAGCCTTCAACTATGCCGTGGATAATTGAATCGTTGGGACGCAATTTCACGTAACCGCGGTTTCGTGGCTGTCAACGCGGGAACAACCGTATAGTTTTATGTACATTTTCGCCCTTCGCTTCCTCCGCCCTCCCGGCATTCTTCGGAACTCGAACGGAGAATAGAAAAAAAAAGAGAGAAATAAAAACTCCCGGAACTCGGTGTCTCGCAGCGAGTGCCGAGCATCAGCTGGAGCCGCGTTGCCATGGCTCGCCGAGCCTCCAACCCTTGCCCACCGCACAAGTCTTACATCCCCCCGCCATTTATATCGGGAAGACGAGAGAGTCGGGCAGGAACTACTTTCCAACTCGTGTCGGCCGGATGTCACCGACGTCGGACGTTTTTTCGCGTCTCTGGGGAGGAGAACTCGTCGACTGGAGAACTTGTCGTCGACAGCCAACCGACGAGACCTCCTCGCGCGTTCGCCACCGACACTCTTTGCTATTTCTCCCCCGGGATCCGCCACTTCGTCGACGACGTGGCGAATGTCCTCGAGTCCGACTAACGCACGCGAAAATGAAGATCGTGAGAGGAGGAACTCATATTCCTGCGGGGGAAGAAGGGTGGAGGATTCGTCCTGCAGGAGATTGGAACCTTCTGCTCTTAACTGTCTCGTCACGTCTCGGAACGAACGGGAATTTGTATCCCAAGACGCGACGACACGGCGGAGGGAAATGTTGACAAGAAACAAATATGTTTTGCAACTTCCGGTTGCGAGATCTTTGTTATTTTGTCAGAGTCGTTGAAAACAAGACAAAACAAATTCTAGCGGAAACAGTGGTGAGATCATTTCCGTTGTCAAGACTGGCTATTGTATAGCGTTGGAGCACCTCCAGCTGTCACAATAATCGTATTTATGCCTCGAGTTTGTTTGCTTCCACTTCGTGTGTAACGAAAAGCTGATTGTGAATCGACGAACGAATTCCCGCATCGAACCATAAAAGCAGATTGTTTACGTAAATCATACTCGAGCACGTTTCCGTCGATCTGTGTTTGGGTTCAATGACCGGACGGTTGATCAGTCAACGAACGGAATGCTCGCATAGAAACGTGGAAGCAAATTATTTGCGTATATCATAGTCAAGGGCGTTCTCGTCGATCTGCTTTTGGGTTCAATGGCCCAACTGTTAATCAGCTTTCCGCGATAAACGTGGCGTGTCGGGACACATGCTAGATTCGCCCGTTAAATGTAAAATAAATAAACGGGATCTCTAAATATTTCACAATTGCGCGACACATATTTCCACGTCGGAACTGGTGAGCGTGCATAATTTCGCGGGGATGAGCCAGGAACTCAGTCCGTCCGCCAGTGTGTTCACGTATCCAAACATCCGATACAACGAGGTGAATTTCACAGGAGATACGGGGCGGAGTTGTTATCGCACCAGACGTGCGGTGTATTGCACCGCTGCCGACAATGTTTCCAGGCTTGGCAGGGAAGAAGCGGGGGAAGGGGGGCGGATATAACGAGATACCATAAAAACCGACAACAATGCTGCCACCGCTCCACTGTGCTGCAATGAACTACGCGCATTTCTGGAATAAAAGGGAGCCAGTAATACCGGTATAACCACGGAGTATTACTAGGGGAGCGCGGGTCAGAATGGACTCCTCCATTTGCGATGAGACTCCTGTTTATGTTCCGCAAAAAAAAAAGAAAATGGTACCGATAGTCCGTTTTATCACGCCATCGCTCGCTACTACCGTTGTACAATAAGTCATCGCAGACGAGAAAAAAGAACCAATCGTTTCAATAAAACTATGAATCGAAACAACAAGAGCACGAGTTTGATCAATCCGCAAGTAAAAATAGAAAAAATTGGTTAATTAAGACAAAAAAGTGCACTTTTTTTAGACGATTGAGTATCGGATACTTCGCGCCGCGAGGAATCTCGGTGGGGGCTCGTGAAGTTCGCAATTCAGCAGTGTCTCGTTATCGTCTATTGTCGAATCAACGGTGATTGTCGTGAAGCGAGTAATTTATATCCCTATATACATATATATAGTATATATGTATATACTATATATATGTATACTGCCTTTTGCAACAGCAATATGTCTATATTGCCGTTACAAAAGGCAGGTTGTTCGGGTTGTTCAGACAGTTCGCTTTTATTAGATGTACGAGCGAGTACCTGAGGATCCAAAAGAAGAGAGCAAAAGCGTCGGTTCTCGTGGCTAAAAAGATTAATGAGGCCTGCCGTTGCTGCTGCCACTACTCAGCGGCAGCAGTGGCAGTTCAGAGTTTTAATATTTCAACTGACGGCGACACCCCGGCTGTTGCCTCCGCGTTAGGGGGCCGTGCAGACGGGTTGATACTACTCTGCCCCAAGTACTACTCTCTTCCTCGTCGACACGGAGCTCGCCTTTACGCGGCGAAGCCTGTCCGAAGAGAGAGAATTTATGAGGTTTTACGTACGGAGAACTATACATTTTCTTTCTTTTTTTTTGTTTTAAATGCCTTTCCAACCACCTTTCTTATACTTTCTGCTCCACAATTCAAAGGGATTATATAACGTGTACACAAGTTAAACCGTAACGCGCTTTATTTGCGCGACGGATGACATAAGAGCTCCTCTCAGCCAACCGAGTTTTGTCAGATGGTACAAAAACATGTCTAGCTCACGGCGCTTAGCTAACGGCAACGTAGATGTTGCCAATCAAATAATTTCTCTACTCTCCTCTCGTCCTTTCGTGGTCATGCTGGGTCGCTTTTTCTTTTGAACACGACGACGTGCGTCCGAATTTTTGTTTTAACGTGTCGTCATTCGTTCTCTGAAATTGTCACTATTGACAGAAGTCCCAGAACATTTACAGTACGTTTCATAATTTTTATGCTCCGATCTGACGGATAGTTTTCAACCACTCTGGGCAGTTTGACCCAGTTTGACCCAGAGACGCCAGATATCGGTTACTTCGTGCTAGATTATTTACGGTAAAAAACAGCGGTGAATATTTTTCGGTACGTATATCACTCATTCACGTGTTAATCAACGTCGACCATACTCACCCTCCATTTACCCTCAAAATATGCTGCGTGTGGAATTTCAGCTTCATTGGTCGAGGCATTCCCGAGTAACAGTCGTTTGGTTTTTTTTGCGTCCCATTCACACACACATACATGCAGACATTTTTTTTAAATGCGATTTTTCGATCCTTTGGAACATTCTGAACACGTTTTCATCGAAACCCCGATTTTTTTTTTTCACAAATAAATGCTTCCTCTCGACCGAGCAAGAGAGGAAAAAAGGTCTGTTATTAGATTTTAAGAGTTCTGTTCCGAATAACCCATTTCTCGAACATCTCGAAACTTCGGAAATTCCTGACCGCGAAGGATAACGAGCGAACAAAAATTCCTAACGCCCTCTTCACAGTTTTCAGCAATGACACATTATTAGAGACAATTTTTTTTGTATTTATTTTTTTTACAAAAAAGCTTCTTCTATGACCGAGCAAGAGAGGAAAAAAGTCTGTTATTAGATTTTAAGAATTCTGTTCCGAATAACCGATTCCTTGAACACCTCGAAACTTCGGGGATTCCTGACCACGAAGGGTGACGAGCGAACAAAAATTTCTAACGGCCTCTTCACAATTTTCGACAATGACAAATTATTAGAGACATTTTTTTTGTTTTTGTCAGGATACCTCCGTTATTTAAAATTCCTTGCGCGATATTCTTGGGTATAACCATCGAACAAAGATTGAGACGCAGCTGCGGGGGAGGTTTTATTCGAAGGTGAAAAGCGAGACGCGGAGCACAAGGGTCCTGAAGGTTGGCGAATCGATATTTCCGCTTTTCCACAGAGCTCTGCGAGGAATGGGCCCTGGCGAATAGTCGGGAGTGCGTGGAGGGCGTCGTCGGTGGGGTCGCCGGCCCGGGCGTCGGTCACGAGGATCAGGACGACGTTGGTGCCAACAACGCCTCGGAGGCAACGTTCACCCTTAAATATCTCGGCAGCACCCTCGTCGAGACGCCGTCGAACGAGGAGGCCACAGCCGAAGCAATCAAGACTGTCATTACCATGGTACGTATACCACGGAATAATTATATTGTCAACGGGCGGAGTGGACCGGTAGTGGCGAGGGTAAATGAAGACGAGAAATGGACGGGATATATCCATTAATTATGAGCGTCGTCCTCTCGAGCCGCTTGCGTAGCAACTGTTAACGGTGCTCGTTTACCATTTCGACCATTCACCGTGCTCCGCTCCGCATGGAAATAATCGTTCGCGAATAATACATTCATGAAAATTATGTAATTAAAAAATATCACCGAAATATGGAACTTTTTTACATCTCATCTGTGTAAACATATTTTGTATAAATTTTCCATATATTTCGGATTTAACTTAGCGAACATAATGCGTGAGATAAACAAATTTTTTGTTGACATATAAATTTTTTATACGTATATTTGGATATAGGGGAGAGGGGGCAAAACGGAACTGGGTTGTCCATTTGGGATGAGACTTTTTTTCATCGTGTTCAGCAAAAAATTATTAAAAGCAATCCGTTTTGAGCTAGACTCTCCTATGGTTTATATGTAGGTTACACATATATTTTTTCCACGCCGGAAAAAAATGTCTTCTATTGGTAAAGCACAACAGATGTAGGATGAATGATTTAATGAAGATTGCATCACGTTTTGATTTATAATTTTTTTTTTTCTTTTACACTTTACGTTTTCTCGCATACTATGGAGACGCGAGTCGCGATGGATTTTCGATTAACGTATTTTTAGCTCTTATCTATGAATTCGCGTTAAAAGAATTTGAGTTCCACGACCGTGTTGGGTCACGTCAAAGCGACAAAAAACGAGCCGATTATAGCGACGGTCGTTAAAGTTAATGAAGCATATTTAGGTTGCACGGAAATTTTTAATTTATGTCGATTCGCGTTGTTTTCAACACCAAATCTTTAATGCTGCTCAAAATATTCCAAGATCCGTCGACAAATCATAAATCATAAAATCGATCGCCAAACAAAACATCTTAAGATCGATTGACAAACGATAAATCGTGAAAACGATCGACGAACAAAAAATCGTAAGATCGATCGAAAGAAAAGAATCCACGAAATTTCGTATGGCGCAGGAGAATATTTCCCATAATCGGAAAACTCGAGTACGACGACGATGATTTGAGGAATCCTGCAAACTACGCAGTATCGCAGCCGCGATCTCGTGCGTGCCACTCTTAACGCTAATGGAAATCCAAACAAGTCGTTTCTTTTTTTATCTCTTTTTCATTTCTTTTATCGTGAGGCGAGCTCCCTATTAGGTAAAATTGGAAAGTTATACACGTGCGCGACAACGACGTGATGTCGTTGACATCGATCTCAACGAGACAGATCGAAAAATTCGACTGTCCGGAAAACCGCGGAAATAAAAGTCTTCATAAAATCGATTGATAAAATAATTGTTTTTCTAAGAAATAATTTGAGATCAATATGCAGAAATATATTCCAAAATATATCCGAATTATACGATTTTTGGACAAGAATGCACTATTCCATATAACACAGATGTACACTCAGAAAAAAAAATTATTTCACGGTCACCGCTTATTTGATTTAAGTAAAATATTTATTTGATTTAAATAAATATTTATTTAAATTAAGTAAATAGTTAATTAAATGAAATAAATATTTATTTAAATCAAATAAATATTTTACTTGAACCAAATAAACGGTAGCCGTCAAATAAATTATTGTTCAGGATGTATTTTTCGTTACATGCCACATATTCTTCCTTTTTCTTTTTTTTTCACATGGATAGTTATGATGTCACGGAATTCAGAGTCCCTCTCGACGCCGTCATTAACGATAAGTGTGCAATTAATTGCAAGTTCGTTCAAGCCGATGAAAAAAGATTATCATTTTTTTTTACCGCAAGGATGTTTACTTTCCCAAGTCGACGTCCGGATGCGTCATTAAATGCGCTCAATCGTTTGGTTCACAGCGTGGAACGGTGCGGGATCGGGTCTCGAGTAATTCGCGCTATTGATCTCCGACGAGCTCTCGCCGATTTACCAGTTGCTTTCGCTCACTCTCCCCGTATCTGATAACTCTAACTTATACCTGTGTAACACGCGCCTGCAATTTACCGTTCGACGCAGAGCGATGATTAATCGACGTCGTCGCTGATCGTCGATCGTTTAATTCCGTTCCTCCAGTGAAAGCTTTTGCACCTTGCACGATTACCGTGGAAATAGGATGGAAAGAATCGATCTCTCGGAATTTTTCCTCCATCGCCGGGCACTTCGAGCCCTTCGCCCGGCCTGTTTTTCACCCGGCCGTGCGACCCGCCATCGGGCTCGCGGATTTTTCTCCCCGAAAATCGCTCGTACGGAAACAAAAGCTCGGGGAGCGCAGCTCGCGCGCTCGCTCCGGATTCAACGGCGCCGGTCGGTACGCTTGATTGTCGGTAAACTCGAACGACTATACAAACCAATATCCCAGGGTAGCCGAACGAGCTCGTGGTGGTGAACACCGACGCTCGATCTCTCCGTAGATGCAGTCGCGATGCACCTCTCTCTGGCTGCACTGCACTTGTTACAAAGTTCCGACTTCACAACGACGGCGGTTTTGTTCAGTTACCTCGTGCACTTCACTCGATGTCTGCTCACCGTCTACCGTCATGCACACATTGCAAACTCCAGCCACAAGAAATAGATAGATGTTTATTCGTAAACTAGGACCATTAGTCCTCCAGCCTCCCTCCTGCCCTCTCTAACCGTAGATACACAGGACGTGATTGCCACTGTACTGCGAGAGGGAGTTTGGTAGACGCGCGAATTACACGGAATTAGCAAGTCGGGTAACCAACGACAAAATTGTAAGTCACTCTGTTGCTATGTAATTTCCGATTGAATTTTACGAGGGAAACGCGAGGCCCGACACGGCGTTTCGAATATGCAGATTGCGATTTAAGTTTCGCTCGGGGACGGAGAAGTTCAAACATGATCGATTTGTCGATGTTACAATTCAGTTTTCGAACTGGTTAATCCCACTTAAAAAAAAATAATAATATCAAAAAATAAAACGCTTTTACTCAGCTGGACAGCTGACGAGAAACGGATTTATCTCACTTTTTTCTTTGTCGCGCATAAAATTTATGTCCTCGCATTGTTTAAATTTGTTTCTTCGCGACGCGACGTAATTTTGTTGTCGTCGGGAGATTGCTCGGAGATTTTGCGAAGCGGCGGAAGCGTCGGGACCGGAAACCGACGGGCGTGGAGAAGTGGCAAGAGGATGTTATTATATATACGTATATACATGCATATATACTGCACTCGAGCTTTTGCGATGTAAGTTTCGCTCGGGCACGGAGCAGTTCAAACTTGATCGATTCCCTCTACTTCAAAAAAAAATGTCAATATAAAAAAAGAAACGCTACCCGTTAGCGATTTTACTCAGCTAGTTAGCTGACGAGAAACGGATTTATCTTACTTTTTTTTTGTCGCGCATAAAATTTATGTCCTCGCATTGTTTAAATTTGTTTCTTCGCGACGCGACGCAATTTTGTTGTCGTTGAGAGATTGCTCGGAGATTTTGCGAAGCGCCGGAAGCGTCGGGACCGGAAAACGACGGGCGTGGAGAAGTGGCGAGAGGGTGATATTATATTTATATATATATATACGTATATATATATATATGTATGTATACAGCACTCGAGCTTTTCCCGTCTCTCCCACGAGAGAACGATGACACGGGAGAATTTTCCCGTGGATCCCAGGGAGGTTGCGAGGACGCCGGCGAGGATCCTCGTTACACGGGATATTACTTTCCCGGGGCACAAATATTATTCCCGTCGGCGGCCTCGGGAGCACCAACGGCAGCCACAGGCAAGACCCGGTATGCTTTCACCGTTTGTCCGATGCAAGCGCACGTGGGCTTTCACGGCAGTCTCGCAACTTTAAGGGAAATTCGTTGTCGCTTCAGGAAACCACCTCCCCTGTATAGCAGCGTATAAATCGTCGGAAATATATTCGTGGCTTTACTCGTTAGCGCTACGGTGCCAGATATGTTGCAGACTCCTCGGAGAACTTGCGGAATAATTAAATCATAAAATTTTGACACATCCAAAGGCGGCGGGCTTGGAGTTGAACACCGGTTCAATTCAATTTTGCTGGTTAAATTGACTCAATTAGATTCATATCCGCTGACACAATTGCTGTGGAAACAATATCGAATTATACCGACCTGTAATACTTAATTATACTTTTTTCCAATAAAAAGAAAACGCTAGCGACGAAATTCATTCCACGCTTTATTTTTTTAAACACACTAATTACGCCGACGGAAATTGAAGTGACTGAAGGGGTTGTTCGTATTAACCACTTTTACCCTATATGCAAAAAATATATTTGAACTATCGTAACGATCGAGCGATTAAATAACGCGCGTATTTGGTATCGGGGTGGATATTATTAAGCACAATTGCAGCTAAATATCCCGAGCACGAACAGTCGCACTTCTACTCTCTCACAAAGTCATATCAAGAGTCGCGTCATCACGTGAATCGATATTCTGTACCTTTGTCATTTGTCACGCCGAACTATTTCGGTCATCTATATAACATCGTGTGTCTCGATCAATCTTCATTTTTATATTCGTTACATTCGGCGTTAAACTCGGTGCTTTCATTTGATTAATGTGCCAACCATATTACTATGTAGCTATGTTATTGAGGACTTGTAGTCGCAGAGATATCCAAAAATATATCCGTAATTATATCATTTTTCGGTGAAAATTTATTTAATGGATATAACATATATTTTTTTCGATGTACGTAACATATACACTGTAAAAATAAATTTTATATTTAATGTACGGGAGCTTAAAATTTGCTTACATTACTTACATTCATTGAACATTAATGTACTTTTTTGCTAAATTTAAATACCAGATATCAAAATTACAAATCTTTTGCCTGAAATTATCAACAATTTTCGGTAAATATACAAATTTTACTGTAAAATTGTAACGCAAATGGGTTTGAAGTTTCAGAAACAGTTTATGTAAAAAGCTTCTAATACCATTAATTAATTTTACAATAAATTTTTTGTACAGTGTAGTCGTTTTCCGTGTGGGCAATACTTGTCGATACTTGTCCATTGGCCTGTTCAGACGAAATTCGAACCGGCCGTTGATACATACACCGATATTAGCTTCGTTAACGTTGAAAGTGGTGGAAAAACCGATATCCTGACATTCAATATTCCAATAAACTTTCAGCCGTCTGAATCGACGAATGAAATTACGCTCATCTTCGCTGTGCGATTGCCGCGCATCACATGGGATTTAAGAGCGGGTTCGGTGACTGTGCATGCATGTGGGATGTGCGGTTTGCAACGAATTATATAATTTTCGGTGAAAATTTATTTTATGGATATAACATATATTTTTTTCGATTACAAACCTTTTGCCTGAAATTATTAACAATTTTCAGTAAATATACAAATTTTACTGTAAAATTGTAACGCACATGTGGTTGGAATTTCAGAAACAGTGTATGTAAAAAACTTCTAATACCATTAATTAATTTTACAACTAATTTTTTGTACAGTGTAGTCGTTCTCCGTGTGGGCAATACTTGTCGATACTTGTCGATTGGCCTGTTCAGATGAAATTCGAAACTGCAGTTGATACATACACCGATATTAGTTTCGTTAACATTGAAAGTGGTGGAAAACCCGATATCCTGACATTCAATATTCCAATAAGCTTTCGCCCGTCTGAATCGACGAATGAAATTACGCTCATCTTTGCTGTGCGATTGCCTCATCACATGGGATTTAAGCGCATCACATGGGATTTAAGAGCGAGGTCGGTGACTGTGCATGCATGCGGGATGTGCGGTTTGCAACGAGTTTGAGTTTCGAATTTCACGGTGATTGAAGCTTTTTGTTACACGCTAGAGTGCAGCTTTAAGGGATCTGGCTCATTTCACGAGAACCCTTTGAACCCTTCGCGTCTCTGATTTCGGTAACGGGGCTTACCGATGCGCGTGTAAGCGTTATCGCATCGACGAATTACCTCGATCAGCGTAAAGCCAAACTAATCACCTCGTAGTACAGTAAAACCGCGATTATTCACGGGCTTCGGTTCGACCGGACGCCGGATTAACCGTGCCTAAGTTTTTTTTTCTCACTCCTTCGCGCGTGTACGAGGAACATGCTGATGAGAATTTAATGTCCATCGAGCGGTTGACTCACAGTGAAGCTCGCGAATTTATTGAAAACCTACCGAACCGTTTCGAAAAAGAGGACACCGTTTTACCGTCATATTACACCATGGGTTCTGAATAGAAAAACGGAACAATGAAATGATCATAAAATGAATTTAAAAAAGAAATAAAAGTAGGAAATGTTATTTTTAGGAAACGATTACGAAACTATCGATATTGGCATTGGCGATGAATTTTTCATTCGTACGTTCGTGAGTTTTAGTAAATTTTTTTAGTAGCGATTCAGATAAAATCAGATGTAGGAGGTTTTACTGTGCAATTTTGCACCTTATTTTCATGCTCGACGGTTCGTGGAAAGCTCATGCGAGACGCATTGACGTTTTTGTTTTCAGGCCAAAGCTAGCGGAAAGAAACTTCAAAGGGTCTCGCTGGCAGTGAGTCTGAGGGGGATCAGAATGACTGACCTCGCAACCGAAGAGGATCAACTCCAAGTCTCAATATACAGGCGAGTGTTATTTTCTTTCGTTTTTCAAACATTTATTTCGTGTTTTTCAAATATTTATTTCGTGTTTTTCAAATATTTGTTTTTGTTTTCTTTATTTTATTTTTTCGTTTTTGTTTCGCTGCTCTTTCATTTTATTCGGGAGCTTCAGCGTGCACGAGCGTAATCGGGCGAAGGGATGCACAGTGCATCAGTTGGCACGGGCGATGTATCGAGCGGGTTGTGTGCGGTTACGCGATGGAATGGGAAAAAAGCGAAAAGCTCAAAAAAAATAAAATAAAAAGGAAATGTTCAATATGGTTCGCTGCACATAAGCACAGTGGAGCGTTCGATTATTAACAATTTGCGCGGATTTTAGGATCGGATTTTATTTTAATGCGATAAAATGATCCGTAATAAAAGTACAATGTCGTTTGTCGTGTGATTGCAGAATCTCGTACTGCTCGGCGGACGCCACGCACGATCACGTGTTCGCTTTCATAGCGACCAACATGAACGAGACGATGGAGTGTCACGCGTTTCTGTGTCCGAAGAGGAAGATGGCACAGACCGTGACGCTGACGGTAGCGAGAGCTTTCAACACGGCTTACGAAGCCTGGCAAATGTCGCAGGCTGATCCGAGAATTCATCATGCCCAGGACAAAAGTCCTCCGTTGAATCGGGACAGGATAGGTTCGTACACACTTATCACTCGTGAATCCCATTTCGAGATTTTACGGACACGATCTTTTATGTCTAAAAAGTTTATTTCTTTTTTTTCATCACTTGCAAAAAAAAAAAAAAAATGACCTCCGAATGTAAATGTTGATAAGCCCTAATCGCGTTCAGTCCCATTGAATTTTTGGCAATGAGAACAAGAGCCGGTTCCACTCACGGAAAATTTAATAGCGCTCGAGAAATTCTATGACCGATGGGATATTATAATGACAGAATAGCGCGGCTCGTGCTATGCGGAGCACGTCAAAGCGTATGGAAATTCCGATCCCCGTATACGAGCCCTGCATCGATGATAGAGGCCCGACACTCCGTAATCGAGGGAAATTGGAAACCTTCGGTCTCTGTACAGTTAACTCGACGACGGGACTATTCGAATTTCGACTTTTTCCTGTAAAACAGGTACTCGTCGATTTTACACGAACTAAACGATAATTCGATCACCGTCGAGAGTTGATTGCTCGGTTCACCGGTAATTTTTGTTCAATCAAGACCAATGAAACAGCCATTCGAGCGATTGCCAATTTAGCGAGTGTGCATCGATTGCCATTGAACGGGCATTCTCGCGCATCTTTTTCGTTTTTTTCCCCTATACACTCCGCTCCGATGCCTCATCCGCAATACACTGTCGCGTTCGAGCTGATAAGAATGTACTAATTGACACGAAAGGCGAGGAGGGGGAGGGCGGGGCGATCAACATTCAGTCGAAGACTTTGTCTCTCTTTGCTCAATTGTCAATGAAATTAACGAGCGCTATTGAAACATTGAAACACAAATTAAACATGCACGCGGACGTTACTGTCCTGTATCGAACGAAGATACATCGGGATGTAAATATTGTCCGAACTGCGGAATCGTTTCGTTGCGTAATTAATGACATGACTGGGTTTCGAACGAAGCAATGATCGAGCGAGGGGGAAAAAATTATATAATCGCATCCGGCAGGTTTTTTCCTTTCTCATCACACACGAAGTATGTAAACAGAGAATACTAAAGTATAGTAACCAAATTTTTTCTTGAAATTGCACCGTCCGGTTATGGTCCAGAAACCCAAAAATATAGAATTACTTTCCCATTCAACCGATCGGTTGGAATACGCATCGCGTTAATCATGGATCTCTTTTTTGCCGCAGATAATCATGAAAAAGTTTCGGAGGAGATGAAGCAGTCTAACGGCCAGCAGGACCAGGAAAAACAGAACAAACAGCAGGAGAACGAGGTCCAGAAGAATCTGCTGATCGATCTCTCGAACGAAACTAAAAAGGTG
Organism: Ichneumoninae sp. A BG-2022a; assembly: GCA_030522665.1. NCBI lineage: Eukaryota > Metazoa > Arthropoda > Insecta > Hymenoptera > Ichneumonidae > Ichneumoninae sp. A BG-2022a. The sequence goes on along the minus strand of JAPYZC010000458.1, from coordinate 6,770 downwards.
GAAAATTCATGGGTGAGTGTCAGAAAAAAAAACCTCAATTTTTAATGAACGTTTCTACGGCAGATTATTTACGCTAATCTTTTTTTGGTGTCTATGCATCGTTAAAGGTGTGCTTTGAGGAGGACAACGGTAGCTCGTTACCGGCTAAGAAGACGCTTAAAAAGTCGATAACGGCGAACAGTATACCCATGACGACGATCAGGCATGCGAGTAACTCGACGCCGAGTCATCATGTCGTGCCGAGACCGACACCGGGCTTCAAGGTCCAAAACGCTTGGGGAGAGTCCCACTCGGTCGATCTGATGTGCTCGTAGCATCCGTAGCCGAAGGCTGACAGCTTCCGTGACGTACCCCTCATCACTGGTCTCTGGAAGCACTTGTCCAACAACGGCCAAGCCAAGAAGTCTCCGCGTTGAAAGGGAGCGAAGTAACCCCGCCCTCACAATCGAGGATGTTACATATTTTTAAAAAACCATCCAATCGAAGATCGAGATTACCGTGTCCTTGATACAGACCGAGATCACTGTAGCCTCGACGAGGACCACAAGCGCGAGAGACACTGATGTTTGAATGTTTGAAACGAGAATCGGTCGAAAGAATTAACTAGGAATGTTACTTTTTAAAGCTGTAGTCTAATGCGCGGTCAAAGCTCTGAATTCGTGTCTACATTATCATCTTTTCAACCCTTCGCACTTACGAGTAACTGTTTGCACAACGATATCGATGTTTGTAATGAATTTTTTTTATGTGCCATGTAAGAAACCACACTTTGAAATTCGTCCATTTTTTTTCAATGTTTCTTCACATTTTATTGTTATTTAAAGTTTGCAAAGAATCCTAACTGTACTCACAGGTGAAGGGTTATAAAAAAATTGGGAACGAGAGTTAAAAAAAGGGCTTTGGCTTTGCCTGTGGTAAAATGATCTTAAACAGTAGTAGTTACTGATTAGTTGATTAATCATGTATCGAATAAATGTGCGTTCCTGCGCAAAGCGCGCGAGCGTGCGATGTCCCCGTGGGTTATCGCGGGTTTTACATATCGGTGGTAATTCAGAAAGAGACATAAATTTAGCGGCATCGTAACTGTGCGTATTGCACGGTTAATCGCGTGAAGCGACGACGTCCATTATGTAACGATTTATTCGTAGTTGTAAGAGTATGTTTAAGTTGTGAAAATGTAGAATGAACAATACGAGGCTGTGTTTTATCTGTGCGTTTGACGTCATGACGATAAAGAAGAAAAACAAACAAACAAGAGTATTGACTCCGTCGAGCATCGGCCACGCGAAGCCCTATATATATATATATATATATCTTAATTGTCATTATAAAAAAATACGTATCAAATTTTTTGTTTGTTTAATCAATAATTCACTAAGGCTCGGATGGTGATCTGGAGTGAATGCCGTACGAATGGCGAATATATATATATCAAAGGAAGCACGTAAATGCATATATTATCCATTTTGTAGATCCAAGGAATCGGCAAACATTTTTGTATAACAATAATATCGTTGTCGTCTAACTGTATAATATCATCGTGCTGGGTCTCAAATACACGTACGTTATACATAATACATGTTAAATATTGAAAAATAAAATAGTTATATGGAATCGTATGCGTTGTTTCACTGTCATTGATATACCTGTTCGTGTACGAATAACGTGAGACTCGAAAAAGTAGATGAATAGAACTATCTCCACCTGCCTGACCATGAGGGGGCTTTACTACTAGCACCGGCTCGCGCGGAGATGAATGAAGGCAGGAAAGAGGGTCACGTATGTGACAGTGTGCTTGTGCAAATTAACTTTAATTACTCGATTACCTTCCATCTATATACGTCTCCGCAAACAATCGTAAATGACATAAAATTTCGCAGATTCTCGCGGAAAAAGTTCGATTTAATTTCATCACTCCTCGACCATATAACGAGAATCAGCGTTATACAATCGATGAGCAGCTGAAATAACTATGATTTTTTTATAATGGGAGCGGATGTTTGGGATAAACCAAATACGTATTAATTCCAGGGTTTTAACGTGAATTTTGGTCAATAAACCGTGCGTTCTTCTCAATCTTTAATGTTAGTCAAGATTAAATAGCTGTGTTCTCGATCATACCGAGGAAATTTTGGGGTCGATTATCGTCGGGTATTTAAGGTCGAGAGACAAGCTTCAGATCGTAGATCTTTGATTGATTAAGCCAAAGGAACATGTACCTGAGTATAACACTTCTGTGCGTGGCCATTGTGCCCGGATGCTTTTCCTATGAGGACGTAAGGCGATCTTCTATACTACACAATATTACTTATTCAATCTGCGTTCGCCTTTCGATTACGAATGTTAAAATATTTTCAATTTTGCAAACAGATTCACAAGTACATGTCCTCCGAGGAGGTGCAACAAGTATTTCACACGGATGCCGATTCCGGTAAATATCTAATTATATATAATGGTTTTTTAAACAACTGAATCATTGCGAAAAGGCACAAGCTATGATGACGTTTCACATGGATTTTCTCAGTTCCAGAATACCAGGTCGTGAAGCTTCACATGCCTGAACGATTGCACAGGAGAGATCTTTCATCGGGAAGTCACATTCACACGGTAGCTTTCGGCGAAAACATCAATCTCTGGTTGCACCCTGTTGACTCCCCTTTAGCTGGACGACATACACCTGTCTACTACGGGAAACGTTCGCCTTCCAAACCGGAAGAGGTCGAGTACACGCGTCGATACGGAGTGAGCATATATTTTTGTTATATTTTTATTTTTGTAAATTTCACTACGACTCATAATATTATATTTAATCGTACCCTTCGTCCTTTACTCGTAGCTGATGGAAGTGCTTGGGGAGATTCTTGAAGACCCGAACACGATGGCGTCGCTGGTGATCGGCACAGACGACAGTAGGCGAACCAGAGTCGTGAGTAAAATTTTCATCGTACTATTTAATTTCACACGACGAGACGTTCGTGAAAAATATACGCTTAATTCTTTCGCAGAATGGATTCGTCGAATCGAAGAGAATCGCGATCAGATCACTGCCCCGGCGCGTAGTCGACGAGTACAGTAGGAGGCGTCGATCGATCGACGAACCTGAGGATCCTCAATATTCACCATATCACATTGTAATCAGAATGAATGAAACTGTCCAAGAAAATTATTCACACTCGCGTGAGTTTACGAATAATTGTGTACAAAACAAATCTCTTGTCCCTAAACGCGATTTTATTTCTGAAAATATTTTGCTTATTAACAGCCGTTAACGAAACGAGACTTCGGGAAAGAATTGCCAGATCGGTCGAAGCTGTTCCTGATACACTGTACCCGGAAGTTCTTGTCGTAGTCGAGAACAGTGCATACGATGGTTTCGACACGTAAGTGTTTCGTCTATGATATTATACCGATTTATAAAAGAACATCAAAGTTTTATTCCAACTGTAACGATTCAGCCCATACGGACACGATATTTACCGACTGCTGGAGTATCTGCTGGCTTTCTGGAATGGCGTAGATCTCAAGTACCGAAGTGTCGACACACCGAAGATCAGACTCCACATTGCCGCCATAGTTCTCGGGGAGGTAAATTCAAAATGACACGATGTACGTGAGAACACGCTCGAATAAAATGTGACACTCTTTGAATTTACAGGAGCCCGCGGCGACACCGTACATTAACAACAATATGGTCAGCCTGACGGCGTTCAACACATGGAAAGCAATGCCGGAGTCGCAGGCATTTTGGTACGGGGTTAAAGACACATTCCCTCTCGACAGCTATGACATTGCCGCCACGATGACAAGGTGAGTTGAAAAGACACAGTTAGGGTAAAAGTGGTGAATAGGGTAGCGCGGGGCAAAATGGTACACCGGGCCCAAACGGTATAATGAGACAAAACGCAATTTTCCAATAACTTTTGAATGATGACGATGGTGGTACGTGGGGCAAAACGGACTTGAAAATCCGGATGTATCGTTGGGACAAAATGGGGCATCCAAAGATCCTTGGAAAATTTTGTTTCGCCCACGCTGTCCCGTTTTGCCCCGCTGTGCCATTTTGCCCCGGTCTCCCCTATGGCCCACCTCGATTAACACATAAATGAATGATAAATGGACCGGTCCATATTCCCCACTTTTACCCTGTGTCTCATTGGGTTGAAAAGACATATGTCACGATAGATTGCGAAAATCAATATAATCCTTAATCAATTAATTCCACAGACATGATTTCGGACTAGACGCTTATATTCTGGGTAAGCTGATGCTCTATATTCTCTATTATTTAATATTAATATCGATCGGTGATTCAACCGGGTCATTTTAATACTGTTCAGGTCAGGCATATCTAGGGGCTGCATGCCAAAGAGACGATGACGGCAAAACGATCAATGCCGTATCGATATTCCAAGACGACGGTGTATTCAGCGGTGTCCACACCATAGCTCACGAATTGGGTCACGTGTAAATAAAATTCATTGACAAAGACTGATAATGAAGCTAACTCCGTCATAGCTAAAATGATAAAAATCAAAAACAAGGTTAAACGATTCTCAGCTGTTGTTTATTTGCAGATTCGGTGCTAGTCACGACGTTTCCGATGAAAACTGCGTGTACAACTACGGATTCCTCATGGCGGGTGCCGTAAGATTCACGAGCAACTCTTCAGATTTATCGCCTTGTTCCATGAAAGACGTGCAAGAACGCCTCAAGTATGCATCGAGAATGTTTATCTCACTTTGTCTCTACAAATTTGTTTGTCTAATTGTGAATACCTTTTTCAAAGTGATCAACAACTGACGTGCCTGTACAATCGACCTAAGGTGGATGAGGAAAGTCTGCCCAAACTAATGCCAGGAAGGGTGAAGGATTTGAAAGCGCAGTGCGAATCTTTGACAGGCGGGTCGTCGTGTCAAGTGGGTATTTTTTGTTTTGACACACCATCGTATTTCGATGCACTTGGATGTTTGTATTTAACATTGTTTCTCTTTAAGGACGAACATCCAGAGTATAATATCTGCGAGAAAATGTACTGCTTCAACAAGAAAGGCGAATGCACGGCCACCAGCGCGACGGCGCTCGATGGTACTCAATGTGGGAGCAAAAAGGACGTAAGTGCAATCGATGGAACAACTTTGCCTCGAGCATCATTCAATTGTCGGAAAAATTATATTGGCCTGTTTTTTTTTACTTTTACAGTTCTGTCTACACCAAAGATGCGTCAGTTTGTAATTCTTCCACGCCAAGACTCCCCGTTGGCAATATACTAGACATCATTTTTCATTATCAATATTGTTAAGCATTTTAAAAAAGATCGATCTACCAAAGCATTTAGTATAAACGACAATTAATTATAATGTGTCACTTGAATAAAATAATTTTTTAAAAATCAGTCGCTACAATTGAATTGTGTTCCACTGATTTTATGAGTGACGAATCAGCAGCGACTCTTGTTTACTTTACATTTTGGAGTTTTACACGACTTGGATGATCGTCGGTGTTAGCGGAAGTGAACATCTGCTACGACTAACAGGCTGCCTATATCACCGATTTTTCTCACGTGCGGAGAGATAATTCCTAGTTGATTTATAGTACGGTAGAGCGATCTTCGCATAAGCCGCTAAAGACTCGTAGCCGAGTGAGAGATGTGACAATGCTATGAAAATGAAAAGTAGGGAGAAGTCGCGTCGCGGAGAAGTTTACACGTGCGAGGTTGACACGCCGGCAGAAAAAAAGAGTCTCCTTCTTCCATCCGGCCGTTATACTGCGTATCGAATTAATGTATACATTTCTCGACGGAAATAATATTTATCGTGTTTGAGAATGATCAATATAGCTGGGCCTTTCGCACGTGTTATGACTTTTGCGATAAACCCGATGATAAATGTCGCGACGACGGAACACATAAAATTCATTCAAACTTTGCGTTCCGTTCAAGGCAAATAAAAGAGCCTTGATTCAACGCGTGTTCTAAAGTAAACAGTTCACATATCTGACACAGAATTTATTTATTGCGTATAAGCTTGCGTCCCTTTTGTTTTGAATATGCGATGTTGAATCTATGAGAGATCGAACGACATGGAAAGTGAAGCAATTGAAGAAGACATTTGATGGCATTCTTGGGATATCCAATTTATTGAGGCTGTATTGAGACTGGGAAACTTCTAAATTGGATATCCTAAGAATGCCATCACGTTTCCCGGCCTCAATACACTTTTGGAAGAACCCCGATAAAAATTTTAAGTTTCGCATCGGCCCTTGTCAAAGTCCCACTTAAGACGCTAGCATAAAAAAAAGACCGGACATTAACATTTTTTTTTTAATTGAGAAAATAGTGACTCGGTGAATAAAAGCTCGATTTTCGACGAAAAGAAAACGACCATAGACGTTTGTTAGTAACAAATAAATGAACCTTTTTTAATCATCCGGTCATTGGACAGAAAATGTTATAATCAAGGATCTGTCCAAACTTCAACTCAATCGGACGAATGGATTTTGAGATGCGATGTCCGTGGTTAATACAATAAGTCCATGGCTAAATGATATTTTAAAATACAAAAACCAAACTTCATAACATCTACTACTAGCTGTGTGTAAATAAAAAAAGCGAACAAATTGTTATTAAAGATAAAAATGGAAACGACTAAAAAAAAAAACAAAAATAATTACCGATAAAAAAAATGGGTAATAAAAATGTAACTTCAAAAAAGGATGAAATAATTAATGCTGTAATACTAACCAATATTGTCAATAAATAATAATAGCAATAA
>JAPYZC010000457.1:0-56325 GCA_030522665.1 Ichneumoninae sp. A BG-2022a | reverse complement strand
TCATTCCGCCTAAATTCGAGAAATTCGGGCAAGAATTGCAAACACTTCCCAATGTTATAAAAATCTGAAAAAATGCATACTTATTATAGGCACTGAAAATATCCAATTTGCATAATAATAATTTCAAAATGTTATTAACAAATTGTTGAAAAAATAAATTTCTCGAATTTAGGTAAAATGAACACCACTCGCTCCCACCTCTTTAAAATCTATCTTTGAATGTGCACTATCTCTGTATCTCAGCACTCTTAGGCTTGTTGCCTCTTGAACTCCCCCAGAGAACTTTCGAAGTTCAGCCCTTCTACGCCGTTCGCGAGCCTCGTAAATCTACGGATAACTGACCTTTCGTCAAATACCAATCGTGCCTGCGGAGTGACAAAGGTCCGTGCATTATAGACGATTTTTTTTATTCCTCTCTGTTGCAGCATTCCCAGCTTCGTCAGCATAATGCCAAACTTGAAATACTTCGGTATCGATGGGAACGACGTGAAAAACGTGAGACGCGATATCATACAATGCGGCGCACCGCGCATTCTTCGTCACCTGCGGCAAAGCTTCGATACGACGAAAGTCGATACCGTCGAGTCGTACTCGCCGCTGTTGGACGTTATTAAATTTCCTGACAAGTGAGTAAGGCCGAGGTGTCCGACAATTATTGAAAAGTCTTAGGTTTTGTTTTTGTAAATTTTCTGTATTTAATATATTGCAGATTTTCTATCGTAGATATTGTAAATTGTAGATTTTCTGTATTTTATATATTTAAAAAAATCGTGAAACTATTGCAGATACACGATGAGGAGTACAAAATTGCTGAGCTTGACTGGACAAAACCTCAACGAAGTACCTGACTCTGTTGTCGAGGACGCGACATCCGCCGAAGTGACTTGCGTCGATCTCAGTAGGAACAGATTGCGCGAATTACCTGAGAAACTATCGTCGATCGAAACAGTCACGGATCTGAAGCTGACGTGCAACCAGTTGGGAAAGTTGCCGCAGTGGCTCGGCGAACGATTGAAACACCTTCGTTATCTCGAATTGAGCCAAAACTGCTTGTCCAATCTGCCCGCCAGCATCGGCGAGCTCGAACACTTGCGGGAGATTAACATCGCATGCAATAGGTGGGGGGAAACTGTAACTTCGCAAGGTCGCGAGCGGCAAACGATAAACAATGCTTCGTCGTCTGTTTTAGATTCACCAAAGTGCCCGAGTGTGTTTACGACGTTATCGGATTGGAGATACTGATCGCGAACGATAATCAGATAAACGAGATCGACGAGGTTTCATTGAGAAAGCTGCAGAGGCTCGCGACTCTCGATCTGTCCAACAACAATATCGCAACCGTTCCGCCCGAGCTCGGCAACCACAGACACCTCAGGTGACGAAAAAATCGATTTTTTTTCTTCTTCGCCCAATCATAAGCGTGCTTTGCACAATTATTTTTCCGTCATTTTATTCGCTTGCAGGACGTACGTTTATTTTTTGTTACTTCACTAGGTGTAAAAATTTAATTTTACGCACGCGAAGCGTTCGTAAAACATTTTCACGCCCCGTTAAGTAAAATTTAGTACGTTACGCGTGCGAAAACTTTTTCTTGACTCGCGTTGTTGCAAGAATGGGCTTCGGCTCGCGCTGCAAACTCACAACTGTCAGAAAAAGTTTTATCGCACCAGGCTCGTCATAGTAATTTGCGATACAAGTGCGGTAAAGCGAACTTGCATCGCAAAGTATTATTACCGAACTTAATTCATCAGCGATTTTATTTGTTTTTCATATTATTTGATTTATTTTTATTTTCCTCAAAAATAGGCTTTCGGAAGCTTAGAGAGCCGTAGGCTTGTTTATGCATTGATTTCGCATGAATATAAACGCCCGAAACGTTGTCATTGCATCGAGAACAGCCAATGAATCATTTCACCGCAAACGCACACAAAGCGCGTTTCCGCGACACACAGAATGGTTTGATTCGTAGCGTTTTTACGCACATGTACGTTTTTTTTAGTGATCATTATCGTAACCGCCATTGTCTCGTCGTCCGAACACTCCACGTAAATGATTGATCGAAAATAATATCTGTCGCAGGACGCTTCTGCTGACGGGAAATTGTTTCAAGCAGCCACGACACGCCACGCTGATGAAACGTACAGACGAGATTCTCGCGTATCTGCGCGATCGTATACCCTCGTAGTGTCCCCGCGTTCATCGACCAATATCCATTATGTTTACTCGTAAAAATCGATGTTATCGTACATTCACAAACGTTTCTCGATCCGACCGAAGCCAAACACTGCGAGAGACATTGTACCTATGTTTGTTTATTGCGCGTGAACGAGCATTACCTGATCGAAAGAGGTTAAACTATGAACTAATGTTATCTAGGTTTCTCAGAACGTGAATAATAAAGTCTACATTACCTGTCACCTGTCGTGTACAAGCGTATTTGTGTCTTCGGATTGTTCACGCACCGGAGACTTCATCGAATCGTCGGTTAACCTGCAAACGAGTTATTTATAAATTGCCGCGAACGTCGGACTGCGGCGACCTAACTCTTCCACGGAACACAACACAATGGTTGCGCACGAGCCAATCGGCGGAGAGACGAGGCGGTGCGCAGAGGCATGCTCGTTTCGGTACGTTAGCGCGCACGCCGTTCCTTCGTTGGGAAAGATGTCGCGTTGAAGCCTGAAACAGTCGTTCTCTCGCCGACGGGCAGTATCGGTCGGCCATATTGTTTTACTGCGGGTGTTTGTTTTGGTGCAGCCACAGTTCGAGCGACTAAAATCCAACGATATCATCACGAGGATAACAAAGCGGATCGCAAGCTCAACGTTAAAACATTCGTGGCCTGCGTTTGACGTTAGGTTTTCGGGTATTTTCGTAATCGGTCAGAGTCGCGAGAGCCCGACGGGGAGAGAAGCGCCTTGCCCTGTGCTTCACGGAGTCGCGTACGTGACGGTGATACAGAGAAATGGCCTGCGCCACCCTAAAGAGATCTCTGGAGTTCGATCCGGTTCACAGCCATGGACGCCCGAGCAAGCGACGAAGATGCGTCCCCATGTGCGTATCACCAGGAAGCTCTGCCCAGAGTCCAGCGAGACAGCAGAATCCTTCGCCATTCGGCGAAGTCGCCCACAAATTGACGCCTGGTAATTGTTATCGGCTACGGCCATTTTTTTTTTCTTCCCCATCTCTCTCGACGACAGGACCGAGGGAAAGGGGGCGGCTCGAGGGCCCCCGCCGTAGCGATTTAAAACCCGTATTTAGGGCGTCCGTAGGACCAAGCCGTACGGCGGCCCAGCTGCAGGGGGAGGTGGGGGTAACCACGCGTAAATCATATGGTAATGCGTAACGGACGGTTCGGGAATGCCTTTTTTTTATTCATCCAACTGACAAACTCGGCAGAGAGCCCCTCTATTCCCACAACGAACGTAAATCTTTTACGTCCTACGTATAGAATCTCCATACTCGGTTATTTCCACAGCGTTGTCGGTTTTTTTTTTTTCTCGACCTTCTCATATTACGAACCTCGCACAAGCGTCCCGAGCTACGGACAGCCGGACGAGCGAGCCTCCGCGAGTCCTTCAATTTATATACGGCCTAACGATAACGATTTTTCGTTTACATAACTTCTCGTATAATAAACTCATTGTTCTTTACATTAAGTAATGAGGGACTCGTTGAGAAGTCACTTCCGGTCGACGAAAAAAATATGAAACCGCGAGCTCGGGAAATCTTTCTTTATAGCCTTTGTCATACGATACGTCCACCCGATAGACGGGCTTAGATAACCTGAATGTGCGAAACGCGCATGGCGGATTTATTTCTGTTTTTTTTTTTTTTTTTTTTTCCTCCTGTCAGATAATGAATAGCCACTCGCAGGTTTTATGCTACTTTAATTACCCATGGCTTTAGCATAGATTTTATCGGATAGTTCCATAGGAATGCAAGGTTGTTGTTTTGTAAATGGAAAAACTCCAATGACCACATTCTTGAATACAGAGAAAATGGCTGCCAACATTAGAGAGGAAATTCGCCGATTGCACAGACGCAAGCAGCTGCACTTCAATCCACAAACAAGCGGCGGCGACTCATCGGACATGGAAGGCGGTCCCGCCAGTCCGTCAAGCGCCTCCACGGCTTGCCGCGCCAATACCTACAGCTACAGTCCGAGCGACAAAGAGAAGCCGCTGTTCACATTCAGACAGGTACGCACTGAATTGAGAGCACCATCGAATAAATTGCTGAACTGACGCTGAATGTTTTTTTTTTTTTTTTTGCTTTGTTCAATCAGGTTGGTCTGATCTGCGAGAGAATGCTCAAAGAGCAGGAGACACAGATTCGAGAGGAATACGATCAGATATTGCACATGAAACTGTCCGAGCAATACGACGCTTTTGTCAAGTTCACCTACGATCAGATCCAGAAGAGATTCGAGTCCGCAGCTGCGCCAAGTTGTAAGTTAACAGATATTGAGCATTTTTTATAAATGTCCTTATTTTTTTTATTTATTTTTTTTTTTTAATCTTTTTTCTATGTTTGGATCGAGGAATAATCGAATGTTGTTTTGTTATTCAGATCTATCCTAAACCAGGATTCATACACTGCTAAGGACAGGTTTCTGTGAAGAGGATTAGGTAGGTTTTCATTGCCCATGAGTAAATGAGATATAAAGTCTGTTCATATTTTTTTTCTTTTTTTTTTTTCATTTAATCTTTCGCAGAACAGCTCCGTTTGAACATAGTGTTTTTCTCGTTTTGTTTTACAGATTTCTACTGTATAAGTGAGAGAAATTTTGCTTGAAGTTTAGCTGAGGTTAGCCAGCGATACCTCATGTAACGATTTGGTATCAGATTGAAACGATTATTCACACGCTGGGGGAGAGAATATTTGTCATAAATGAAATTAAAAAGAAAAAAAAAGAAAGAAAGAAAATAAACGATTTCGCAACGTATATTATTAAGTAGAAGCGCTAAAGAAAACAACAGCGATCGAACTACGGAAATCCACGATGTATACTAGTAAAAGAAAAGAAAGAAAAAAACTAACACTATTTGTACTTTTCCGATGTTAGAAGCGCGCTGATATCAGGGAACTGTTGAAAAAAATTATTTGTCACTGTAAAAAAATGAAAAGAAAATGTAAACGTGACCACTTGTTTGATTCAACGTGCGTTCACGATAACGTTCCTCGGAAGTAGTTACTCATTTTTCACGGATCCATAAAAAAAAAAAACCATTTCATCGTCGAGTTATTATGGATTTTTGTACGTTTCGCACCGAAGTGCCGCGTCCAGCTGGACGTGGACATACACTGAATATGCTGTACTTTCTCTTCGATGAGGAACAGCAAAACGATGATAAAAATTGTTTTCACGGTGCAGCCTTTGATGAAAATGCCACTCAGGTGTTGACGTTACTATAGATGTTCGTATCAAGCTAATTGCACTGGATCGACATAAAATTGTAAACTTGTATCGGGCACGACATTGAATAGACGAGGGAGGGCGTCAATGAGTGAGGTCGCCGAGCGTTAAGGCAGACCGAATCTCTGAGCGTCAGTATATACCGATGCCGATTCGAATCCTTTCATACGAACGATTGTACAAAGTTTGTAAAACGATTTTGAGCGGAGGTCCTAAGACTAGATAAATTCTACAGACATTTTTGATACCTGTAACAACTACATCATTCATAATGTTTTATTCTGATCGTCAATTTTCATTTCTTTTTTCTTTTTTCATTAACGACAACACGCACATGGATTGTCCGAGAAATTAAATTGAAAAAAAAAGAAAAGTAGAATCCTCGAAACCCGCATTTAGGAGATGCTTCGATGAATGCAGCTTTCCCTAGAAATATCAATGTGTTCAATCTTTCCAAAGGTGATCTATAGTCTAACGGCACTATCAAGAAGGTTGATAAAAAAAAAGTACTTTTCATAATTTATTCTTATAGAATAACGAACAATCATTCGAATCCTTTTCAAAAGTTCATCGTGAGACTTAACCGTACGTCCTGGCTCGTTACAGTCTGCCCGAAAAGCGGCAAAATCTGTTGTAAAACTTTTAAAATTAATTCCTCAGATCTCGCCAGTTATAGATACGCGCGTTAACGGAGTTGTAAAAGAGTTAAAAGAGCAACGTCTAGAATGTAGCATTGTACGGACACATTGTGAACAATAAACGTATAAAATAAATTTCATATACACATTAACAAACAAAAAATAATAATAATAATTCTTTCGTTCCCTGGTAGCAACGGCTTTTCACAGCGCAATAAATTTGCTGAGTAATGAATATACTATATCCATACATTTATTGTGCCTATTCTTAGACATATTTATCAATAAGTAATCGGTACCGCTGTACCATCAATTATCACCATATAGGTCGTGAATTCTTTTTTTCGTTTATAACACTCATGCAAAAACAATACTTTTTCTTTTCCCTTTTTTAGTTTGATTTTTATGTAAAAAAACAAAAACAAAAAAAAAATTAAAAAATTTAGGAATGTACTCTTCTCGATATAATTGGAATTAAGAATCGATAATTGATCTGTGAGCGTGCTTCTCTTTCCATCGCAAATTTTTGTCAGATAATCGATGGAACTAAACTAATTTACCACAATCTTAGAGAAAGCGGGAGAGGCAGAGATCGGTGAAGATAAATCTTACTTTCCGATTTTCGTATGCTCATTGCGCATCGGACTCTAGCTTATAGTTCTTTTTTAACTTTATAGTAGTTGGAATATGTATAAAAAAAAATACAAACGATAACAATGCCTTCTTCGAATTAATCTTCGGAGGATACTGATCGTCTTGATATGAGGAAGAAAAAGGTGATATGGCCTTTTAACGGTTTATTAAAAAAAAGAAAAAAAAAATTAGTGTAATTCACTATCGAAGTGTTTGGACATGCGTTCGTTGGTATAGCTTATACTACATGTACAGACCGACTAAATCGCCCGTCGAGGCGCCGATCGACGCTCCGAACATGAACCGATGTAACGTTTATTCAATTACGTTGATATATATTTGTGTTGTAAAAACTATCGGTTGGGCGATACCCGAGCTTGTCTCTACGCCATTGAAAGCAGCAAACAAAACAAAACAAAAAATATATTTAAAAAAAAATTGATTTTAGTGAATATAATTAAGGTAACATATAATCTCGGCGAAACAGATAATGGTTTACTGTTAAGGGGCGACCATGAGAAAAACACTGAATTTATTCCTTGGAATGCAGGGGGATCCGATTTCAAGGATCAAAATACCTCCATAAAATGTAAACACATATTATTGAAATAAATATAAACCTTAAGACTGATTGATTCCGAGATCTATATTTTTTTAAAAACAATACTACCCGAGAGCCGATAATAGGAGTACAATTACTTCAATACTGATTCTGTAATGAGCAACGAGCGGAGATTTGAAGAACAGCCGCACTAGAGGATCCACGACAGACTGCAAGGAATCCTTGCATTGTGCATAACCAGTTCCTGTAAGGGCGAGTATATTTTCATCTTGTTAAGAGGATTATACGAGCATAATGCAATTAGTCTGATACGGCTTCGAGTCGAGAAGCCCCGCCGCGGGACTATATTAACCGTCGGCGGAGACCAGGAGATCGTCACTTCTGGACGGGAAATCACTGCTAAATAACTCGGCCAGAAAAAATGTTCCCTCTTCTGTTTTTGGCCTACGTGGTGGCCGTCAAGGTTTTCAAGAAGACAACTCCAAATGGTAAGACATTTTCTGCCTTCGAATATCTTTCTCTCAAAAAAAATTGAAATTGCTTCCGACAAAATTAACACTGACTAATTCTTCTTTTTTTCTGTTTCACCAGGAAAGGTCACGGTGTACCTGGGAAAACGCGACTTCATCGACCATATCGACAGCGTTGACCCGATCGACGGAATAATCGTTATCGAGAATGACTACCTCCAGGGCAGAAAGGTTTACGGACAGGTTCGTATTCGTTCCTCTCAAAACACCAAATTTTGGTGAACGAAGAAAAATGTATTTTTATTCTCGAAATTCAGATTGGCACCACCTACCGATATGGTCGCGAAGAGGACGAGGTCATGGGAGTCAAATTCAGCAAGGAGATGGTCATCTGCCGCGAGCAGATCGTCCCCATGAAGAAGGAGAAGCAGGAAACTACACCGATCCAAGATCGTCTCCTGAAGAAACTCGGCCCCAACGCCTACCCGTTCACCTTCCACTTCCCGGCCAACTCTCCGAGCTCCGTCACCCTCCAGCCTGGAGATGACGACCAGGGAAAGCCCCTGGGCGTCGACTACGTCGTCAAGGTATACGTCGGAGAGAACGAGGAAGACAAGGTACGGAACCCAAAAAATCTACTCTGATCTAAATTCCCCGAGTTCGGAAATTAAAGAATTTTTTTTTTTCTTCTGCAGGGCCACAAGCGATCGTCCGTGACTCTCGCCATCAAGAAGCTCCAATATGCGCCACCGACCCGTGGCCGACGACTCCCGAGCTCCCTCGTCTCCAAGGGATTCACCTTCTCTCAGGGAAAACTCAACCTGGAAGTAACGCTGGACAAGGAAATCTACTATCACGGCGAGAAGGTCTCGGCTAATGTCATCATCACGAACAACTCCCGCAAGGCCGTCAAGAACATCAAGGTCAGAGCTTCGAACCTGCGGTTAACTTTCGGCGATAAGCTCGGATGTATCGAACTTGGATCGTTATCTTCTGCCGCAGATCTTCGTCGTTCAGCACTGCGAGGTGACCATGGTAAATGCCCAGTTCTCCCGACACGTGGCTAGCCTGGAGACCCGCGAGGGCTGCCCCATTACACCTGGAGCGTCCTTCACCAAGCAGTTCTACCTTGTGCCTCTGGCCAGCAGCAACAAGGATCGTCGCGGAATTGCCCTGGACGGACACTTGAAGGTAATTTTAAAGAATTCCGAAAAAAATTCCTTACAACCGGAGTGACCTCGTTTGTCGTGTCCAGGAGGATGACGTCAACCTTGCCTCCTCTACCATGGTCGCCGAAGGAAAATGCCCCGCGGACGCCATGGGTATCGTCATCTCTTACTCCGTTCGCGTCAAGCTGAACTGCGGCACCCTGGGCGGTGAATTGGTTACTGACGTTCCGCTTAAATTGATGCACCCCGCCCCTGGTAAGTAATTCTTCCCTACGACGGTTTTCCAACAGTTTCTTCTCCCCCCAGAGATTGTGCTCGAATAATGCATTTTTTTGCTTTTTCGTCAGGATCCGTCGAGAAGGAGAAGGCTTGCATGAAGAAGAGCAAGAGCATTGAACGCGGACGCTACGAGAACTCTTGCTACGCCAACGACGACGACGACAACATCGTCTTCGAGGACTTTGCTCGCCTGCGTCTCAACGAACCTGAATAAACATGCGATTATCAGAACACGCTGTCCGAGCTCCATCCGACTAGTCTGAAAGGATCCTTGCTTCTTATCGCCAAGGTCCTTGCCGTCCGGGAGCATATCCTTGTGTTATGCGTTCCACGGGACGCTGAAGAGTTTTATCGCGATCGCCCATCCGGCGGTCGCGCTTACTACTCCGGTGCTCGATTTTGAGACCAGCTGGGGGATCCTTTCAGAACAGTCGGAAGGCTGTCCGTAGGGTAGACGTAGAAAAACATTGAAGGTAACATTACTTAAAATTGTGAAGCAATCCAGTAGGTTCAATGAATTTTCAATTATGTTATTATGTGAACTCTATAAGTTAAACGAAACAACGTAAGAGAAAAATCAAAATAAACTAACAAAAAAAAATCACAGAAAATGTACCAAAAAAATTGCAAAACGATGAAGAAAAAGGTTCCATCGTCTCAGAATTTCCATTCGATGGTGGTGGTCGGATGGAAATTGTTTAGGGGACGAAAAAAAAAAAATGAATGTCAAGTAAGCTTAATTAAAATGCATCTTATGGGTTTAAGTTTAAAAAAAAACCATTTCCCGTCAAAACAGAAGTGACATGTATCTTATTAGTTCTAATTTTATTTCTTATAATTATCAATATTAATCGTATCATATATTGATGATAAGCTGTTAATTCCATGTATTGTTGAGTTACTGCTGCATATTAGAAATAAAAGATGACAAAAATGATACGAAAAAAATATGGGTTATTTAGTTACTGCTGCCTATCAAATTTGCGGTTTAAACAAAAAATTTGGTGGTTCACTGTCCTGCTTTTTGAGCATGGTTTTTAGGATTATTCCTTCCGGATAAAATGTTGCGGACCGAACTCGGCATTGGCATCCTGCTTCACCCCGTTTACCTCTGGCTTGGGACTTGGCTATATCACGGGTCTCTCTTACTATTTTTTACTAACGATCATTGTAGGGCGACTTTTCAACTATTATATATTTTAGCTTTTCTGGCCTTTTTGGAATTTTATTTTGTGATTGGGCCTTCCACGTATCTATCCCAAGAGATAAATAAATAAAATGAATACTAGAAATAAAAGAGGATACAAATTATACTAAAAAGATGTGCTCTTGACTTACTCCTGCATACTAGAAATAAAATATGACAAAAATGATGCAAAAGAACGCAAAAAAGATAAGAGTTATTTCGTGAAAAAATCATTTTATTTCGACGTCTATACAAAATATTACATAGCAATGAGTCGGACACGATGTGAGCGATGATCAAAAAATATTATACATGAACGACTGACTTTGTACGACGGACTTCCTCCTAGTCGTACATATGCTGATAATATTCTTGATGGGTTTGAATGTATGCGTCCTTTTCCGCGGGAGTCATTTCTGCTATGAGAGTATCGTTGACACCCGTTAACGGTACGATCTTACCGCCGACGCTGACGGTGGGTATCAATTCGTCATCCTCGGAATCCATTATCTCTACGTCACCTGCGAGGAAAAAAAACAGCAATCCAATAATCCCCCGATAAATCCACACGCGAACCTTACAATCGCCTTTTCCTTGCATCGAATAAAAAAAGAATAAAAATAAAAAAAAAAACATACCCGCATCGACCGCTTGCATTCCTGCGACTTCCTCGTTATCGCTGCTATCGCTCGACTCTTGAGGAAGAACTGCTTTCACAGCGTTCGCTGCGTTTGCTCCACCCTTTTTCTCATGAGCCAACAACACCGACATTATATCTTCGCCCTGTTTGTTGCTCGTCGTCGTGGTATTCGTCGCGGTAGCTGCCGCCTTATCGAGAATACTTTCCTGAGTGTTAGCGACGTCACCGTGGGTGCCATCGGAATTGAGAACGGTACTTTCCATCAACCATATGGGTCTCTCCTTTCTACGATTAGCCGCGTTATCGTCGACGCTCTCGTCTCCGATGGTGACGTCCACTCTCGCATCCTCGACAGCGAAACCGCCGCCGCGCGTCGCTTCGCCGGACCATTGTTCCCCGGGCGCTCGTAAACCACTCGGCTTTCTCGAGTCGATGCTGGAGAATTGGAGAACATTTTTTTTTATTATCCGAGTAAGTTATTTCGATTCGATAAACGTACCCTCTGATCGTATTGATATCGACCGGTTCGGGCTCCAAAATTTCCGGCGCTAATTTTATTCCTTCGACCTCTCGAAGGAGCATGTAGAGCGGCTCGAGCTGCTCGTTGAATTTCGCGAGCAACAAGCGCGAGTCTTTCTTGGGCAACGCCGATTGGTCCTCCTCGACGACCTCGCGGCAGAAGGTGCACTTGAACTCTCCGGTATTCATGTCGAAGAGCTGGTCGGCCTGCGAATCAATATAAACTATTGTAACGATAGCCGATGCGGCGAAGACGAGCGTATCCGTTTACTCACTTCGAGATCTGTAAAGGTTTTCAGGCAGTTTGTACACTTGAAGCTTGCCCTGCTCGTCGCGTCTCTCTCCTCGGTCTCCAATCTCTTTCTCATTAGGTCCAACTTGTATTTTACTACGTTGACGAAGGTCTGAAAAAAAAAAATGTCATACATTTTTTTCTAACGCATGCACATAAATTCCCGCTTCCATGCGTGTAAAGTGAACACAGAAAGGCACTTTTTTGCATCGCGTGCGAGAAGTATACTGTGCATACGCACAAACGCAATACTAGTGCGAGAAAGTGCCTGTCCACGAAAGCTTAATAAATGACAAATGAAAGGCGTGATTTTCGCGAATTTGTTCAGAAAAATTATGTGAATACTAGCGGCGTAGAGAGGAGAAATGTGATTCATGTGAACTCTTGTGAACTCGCTTTCTACACACTTGCTATAGAAATAACTAGTGTGCCCCTCAGAATGCAGACAAGAGCATCCTCGGGGGACAATAAAAATTCCAGCATTACCTTATAGTTTATAAAGTAATAGTTGACTTTCTGAGCCTTGCCGTCCAATCCGGTTTCCATCTTCAGTCTGACTTGTATGAATTTGTCATTCCTCAGAGTTGATATCCTAGCTCTTAGCATTTTACGTTCAAACTTCAGCAACTCGCATATGTCATCCTCCTTCATACCTGCGAGTATCAGCGATAATCAAGTGTCTGGCAAATGGAATGTGCGAAAAAAACATTGACGTCGTACGACGAACTGTTGTTTTCAAGCTTACATGGATTTCTAACTAACATGTCAACAATCAGAGCGTCCTCCGTACTGTAGAAACCTCTGACCACCAGTCTCGCTAATTGTTTCAGACTGCTGGGTACCTCCGTGACGAGCCTCTCCTCGGCGCTCATTTTTTCCGCCGCTGATCGCTGAATCTGTACGCGTATCGGGAATCAAACAATACAACGTTAGTTTGACAATTGCGATTGACAGCCTCGAAATTAACACAGCTAAGTCGGTAGCGACGGATCATAGTTGCCGATACTTACCGCGACAGATATATCAACCGATACGATCGATATTATCTTTGCAGAATTGATAATAACTTAGTAACAAGTATTATGTACGAGGTTAATACTAACCTTCAAGATTTAAATTATTTTTCCCGATGTATCTCATCCGATCGGTGGAATTGTGAGTGAGACAAATAAATTCACAAACGGGACAAAATTTTCCATCAGTCCAAAATGTTAACGATTTATTTAGACAAAAAACACGAGACCACAAATTTTTCGAATGTTTCGAACGGCGGCCCGAGTTCGGCGTGCCGCGGGCTTGTTTATCGCGGCAACTGGCGCGCGGAGAGGTTAAGTGCATCCGCAAATGTGCTCGGAGTCTCCCGGTGGGATTTGTGACACTGGCAATCTGTCAGAGTCGACAAAAATCTACCTTCGTTGACTAATGAAATACTAAGCATTCGTTCGATGTGCGTTATCGATGGCTGCGATCGATAAAGTTAAGATCATCGTCGTCGGTGATTCCGGTTAGTTGAGATAAGGAATTATTGTTTTTATTCTTCACGGTGAAAATGAAAACAAATTTCGACCTGTGGTTGTTTATAGAACACGACGACGTGGCCACTTTTTAAAATATTAATTACTTGATATTTTTTTTTATTATTTATTTATTTTATAAAATTTTCATATTAATGGTTTAATAAATGTGTTCAATGATGTTTTTTGTTTGTCATCAATGATTTTTTTTTTTCAATGGTTAATGGAGCCTTTAAATATCACGGTCAAGAGCGATTATTGGAACAATTTTAGGTCCAATAAATTATTTTAAGAACATATGAGACACGCACATTGTTTATAAAAAATGTATTGAAAATTTATGCAGGTGTTGGGAAAACATCGCTGACGCATCTGATATGCCAGCAACAGCCTATATCGAATCCGTCCTGGACGATAGGATGCTCGGTCGAGGTAAAATTACATGAATACAAGGAAGGAACACCCAATCAGAGAAGATACTTTATAGAGTTGTGGGACGTAGGTGGTAGTCAAAATCATCAAAACACAAGATCCGTCTTTTATCATCCGATGAACGGTAAGATTGATTTTCCTTGCTTTGATCTTTGAAATTCATCCATTAATGTGGCTGTTCACCATTTGATTTTCAGGGATCATTCTCGTTCACGACTTGACCAATCGCAAGTCACAACAAAATCTCCAGAAGTGGCTTCAAGAAGTACTAAGCAAAGATGGCAATAGTTCGAGATCAAAGTCTTTCGACGACTTTGATCCTGAAAAGTTTGTGGGTTCTACGCAAGTAATTATTAATCTCGCTTATGACAGACCCACATGTTTGTACTAATTTGTTCTATATCGTTACTGCATTTCCACTGCGACTGCGCGTACTTTCAGATTCCTATATTAGTGGTGGGTACCAAATCTGATTTGGTAGCAGAGGTACGGTCCAGTTTTCACAGGCGGTCTTCCACGATCGCCGAGGAATGTGGTGCGGATGAGATATTCGTCGTAAGTCAAATTTCATTTTCCATGTAATTTTATAATTTGTTACTTTGATGGATTTCTCCTTTATAATCAATATATTACGAAACCCAAATATTAGAGTTCCTGAATAACGAATTATAAAAGTTTAAAACTCTCGAGCTTACAATGCACAAATTGATTTAGCACGAGCATTGATTTAATCACTAGAATTTGACCACTAGCCAACCACAGGTGTAGATTCTGAATTAGCCAACCAATTCAAGAATAGGCTGGACCTGTATATGTTCACATGAAATTATATTTACCATCCTTTTGAAGGTTTCAAAAGAGGACCCGGTAAAACTCGGTGCTGAGAATTCCTAGTCTTGCCATTCGTGAGATAGCAGAGTTTTAGTAGTGTTTGTGCATCTGAACAGCTCACATAATAAGCGCGTTATTCCTACCCGGTAATGAATAAATTATGATTCTTTTTTTTCCACAGGACTCCAGACAAACAAGATCCCTGGCCGCAGGGACTACGTCGTCGGTGAAGCTCAGTAGGTTCTTTGACAAGGTGATAGAGAGGAGATATTACGCTAGCAGAGAGGGCATCAGTCCGGACAAACGGCGATTGCCCGTTTACAGCTCGGCCTACAGCCCTAACAAGCTCCAATACGATTAAAATCGATCCACCGGCTGACGAGTATGATAAATTGACGATAATACCGACCGCATGTTTATGCGAATACGTGATAAATAAGGATGAAGCAGCGATACTCACGATGCGAATAACAATCGCGTCCACAAACGCAACTTGCATTTTTTTTATAGATTTACAGCGACGCGTTCGTTATGCCTAAAAGTCAGAGAAGAGAATCTTGTAATAGAAAGCACTGGCGCAAAAAAAGCAAAAAAAAAAAGAATGAACATTCCACCCTTCTCACCGTAAACTGCGATACACTAGCGAGTCCAGTTTTCACCGTGTGCGATTTTTACGCGTTATACAAGCTCGAAACGAGCGACCACGACGTACGAGTAGAGCCGAGATAATGTTTGTTAATTGTAATGTGATTAGCGATTAAAGCTCTCACAGTGCAAACATAAAGAAATATAAAAAAGAGTAAGCGTACAGACATCGTATATTTTTTTTTGTCGTATCCGGTAATATTTTGCTTGTAAATGCGAAGAAAGGCTTGACTATCATCGAAACTAATTCGAAGCTTAGCGCGCGTGTTTTGCACGGATATGTCCCTCGTTCGAGCGCCAGCTGTTCGCGCCATTATGTTTTCAAGCCTGACAGTAGAATCCGAGCATTCAAATTTCCACAGTGTGACTGTTGTGGCTTGCATCGCTTTGATCGCTCGCTCCGACTCTGTCGCGCTAACAGAAGTGGTATTCAGAGGCGAAACTTTTGTGGAAATAAACTTCGAATCGGTTCAGGAATGGCACAGAATATCAATCCGTTCTACTCGTCGCAGAGTACGCCGAACAAGGCCAAGGAGGAGAAGCAAAATGTACCGAAGGATAATCACGCAGTGAGCAAACGGTGAGAGCGTCAACACCCGTGTTACGGATCAAGGGCATGGGAGAGAAAAAAAATCCAACGGACTCGTCCGGAAGGATCTTTGCCCTTTCAGAATCGAGTCCAACCTCCGGCCCGTTAATGCCCCTCGATTCTCCATCAGCAAAGATTGCGAACTAACAAATTGCAACGATGCGATCATTCGTCACCATAACCTCGTCGACGAGATTCAACGGAGCATCAACGCGATGTTTTTTTCTCCATCCTCGACACCCTAGCGAATTCCACGACCCGTGCGTTGCGCACTCGTCCTCCAAATTTTTCGCCCCTGTCCATACGAGCCTCGTCTCAATCTGTCGAACTTTTTGTGATTTGGAAACATTTTTTTTTATGCTTCTTTTTTTCTTCCCATTACAGACTGCAGAAGGAACTGATGGTGCTGATGATGAGCACCGAAAAAGGCGTCTCTGCCTTTCCTGACGGGGAGAATCTGTTCAAGTGGATTGGAACAATCTCGGGTCCACTTGACACGGTAAGATGGTTCATGCACTTTCGGAGCGTCGAATACTCCTGCCAATGCAGACCTGACTGATACTTTCATGTTATTTTTAGGTATACGCCGGACTGACGTACAAGCTGACTCTGGAGTTTCCGCACAGTTATCCCTACAGCGCGCCTGTGGTGCGTTTCGTCACTCGTTGTTTTCACCCCAATGTAGATCCCGTTGGGAACATCTGCTTGGATATACTCAAAGACAAGTGGAGCGCGCTGTACGACGTACGCACCATACTACTTTCCATACAATCTTTGCTGGGTGGTAAGCATCTCTCATTTCTGTCTCTGAACAGACTTGTGTGTAAACTTTACGGTCGCTGGATTTTTTGTTTGTTTGTTACTTTTTTTTTCTACAGAGCCAAACAACGAGAGCCCACTGAATCTTCAAGCCGCAGAACTGTGGAACGATCAGACAAAATACAAGAAGCATCTGGTCGAGGAATATCACAGGGAATCGAGTCGCGGTCAAGATTCATGATGAGCGGAGCGAGATCGTCGAAGAAAAAAATTCCAACACTGCCGCCGTCGCTACTACGATACTATTATTAAGATTTAAATAAATAAGCGTCGTCGCGCCGCCTATTCGTGTAAGACGGCGTTCGCATGGCCGAGAAACGCGCGGATGCCAACCCGCTTTAGTGTAAATTCAAGGAAAAAAAAGAAATAACAAATATCGGTTCCGACTTAAAAATTACTAGAAAAAATTGAATCGTGGTGAACTAATTATGAATTGATGTCCTTCCTTTGGCGACTCTGATTATACTTTTGATCCGCGGGACAAAGAGGCGAAAAAGAACAATACAAAAAAGAAAAACAATCATCGTTCGACCGTCGACGTCGCGACCACGAGAGAACAAATCGACATATACACAACTGAGACCCAGTTCTATCTTTTCTTTTTTTCTTTTGTCTTTTGATAATAACGATTATTTATTTTACATTGCTTGTAGTAATATATGTTGACACGGAGACACACACGTATACACATACACACATCCACACAAAAATACACACGCTGAGACACTTAAGAGGATTACCTGTAACGATTGCATTTCAGAATTCGTCATCATTTCATTCATCACCGTCTTGTAATTGTGAAATACATATTTTAAAAATATACCCTGTTAGATTTGTCTCTGAGATAATGTTTTCATAGCGAACCCAAAGATCATTACTTTATTAATTATCGACTCTGGAAAGTTTCGTATCTTAAGTTTACAAAAACCCCTATCTTCGAGTCCGTCACTTTAGTGACACAATCGAACGGAGATGTTGTGATCGAGATTCAGCGAACGCCTCAGTAGTGCCGGGTTTGCGGTCTCGCACAGTTCTCCCGCTTCACGTCGAGAAACCATGTGGTCCAGATTGTGCCTTATCTCGTATTCCAGAGTACCGTTTAAAGTCGGAAACAAACAACGAGCTACAAACATTGTTTCCACGATGAGGAACTCTTTCTCGACAAACATTGAGGTATTCCATACGTACGAGTTCAGTCGAACTGTGTATTGACCTAGGCGACCTTGAACCCTCCCCCCCCTAATGTCGAATAACACGGGAATTTTTAGATGCAGGAACGAACAGCCGATATCGACGGGCTGAAAATAAATTACGTCAGAACCGGAAGTGGCGACCATCCGGTTCTTCTGCTGCCAGGATCGATGGGTAAATATTTTCGTCGATTCCAGAGTTTAGGCATCGGGATAACTTGTTCTCCGGCGCGATTGCTGTAGTATACACCATGATGATGTACAGTCGATGCCGTGCGCGACTCCGGCCGCCGCTCGTTAATATTCGCCAGTGTTGCCAACCCACGGACAACGCTGACTTTTCTTTTGCGTATTTTTAATTACGTAACGGACCGCGCGTTCACGCACGTGGTAAATTTTTCAGGTACGATCTGGACGGATTTCAAACCGCAGATTGAGAATCTTGACAAGACGAAGATGACCGTGGTGGCTTGGGACCCCCCGGGCTATGGAAAATCCAGACCACCGGACCGCACGTTTCCAGATAATTTTTACGAACGCGACGCAGCGGTCGCCCACGGTCTCATGAAGACCCTTGGGTTCGAAAATTTTTCGTTGATCGGCTGGAGCGACGGCGGTATCGCCTCTCTTGTACTCGCCGCTAATTACCCGAAGAGCGTCCGAAAAATTGTCGTCATAGGTGCAAACGCCTACATCCTACCGTCCGAATTAAAAATATATGAAAGTAGGTGTTCGATAGGTCAAAAAATAAATAGAAGCGACAGCGAGTGCAATCGATCTACACTATAAAAAAAAATCGTCAACTTAACGTACCGGACTCGAAATTTTTATGCAAAAATTGGTACATTAAATTTAATGTACACTTGTGATTAAAAATTAATATACTTTTGCATTGACATTAAAGTAAATTATAAAAAATGATGTATTTCTAATGTTTATAACAGACTGAATATTAATTTTTCGTCACAATTTTACATGAAATTTAATATACCAGCATTTGCATAAAAACTTCCAGCCCCGCACCTTAAATTTCATAAAAATTTTGTTTATAGAATTATTTTTTTTTCCCAGAATTCAAAATGGGTTTTCTTTTTTAGGCATCAGGAACATAGATACGTGGTCGGACCGAATGAAAGCACCGTTAATAGCCATCTACGGAGAGGATTATTTTAGGAAGACATGGTCAGCGTGGGTAAACGCTATGAGTGATTTTCACAAGAAAAATAATGGGGACATGTGCACAGATTGCATACCGAGAATCCAATGCCCTACGCTCATCGTACACGGAGCCAAGGACGTTATGGTCGATGCAGAGCACGTGGAATATTTGAGGAAGAATATACGAGACTCGCGGTCGGTGTATTTTATTTTATTTTATTTTTTTTAAGAGAGCTCGGACTTCTATCTTAAAAAATTATCGCTGACGACGCGTCGTTTCGCTTTTCAGAGTCAATGTTTTCGAGAAAGGAGCGCACAATCTGCATTTGAGATACCACGAGGAATTTAACGAGCTCGTGACAAAGTTCCTTCTCGAGTGAATACGAGATTACAGCGACGCTTAATGTAAAACCAAACATAATTCTTTTTTATCGTTACCTGCGTGCATACGTTTGCCTGTGCTCGGGTTGGATCTACCTCGCACAAGTGACTGTACATCGCGATCAATGAATGACGTGGAAAAAGGCCACACACGTGGGATAACCGGTCGAGGGATGAAGCGAAATATATGTAATGGCTGCTACTCGCCACTATAAGGCTCCCACAAAATTAACCGTTTTGTTTTTTGTTTTTGTTTTTTTTTATCTACGAAGTCCATTTCCAATAATTCTGCCAAAATTTATCTACGCTTTCTCTACGATGTCGAACACAGTTTCATATAAAATCGCAGACGTACCAGTACAATTCGAGCTGCGATAACAACCCCAACTATGGCTGCCACTCGCCACTATAAGACGCTCACTAATTAACCTTTTTATTTTAATCTACGAAGGCCTCTTCCAATAATTCTCCCGAAATTTGTCTACGTTTCTTTAACGGTTGAATGGATTTTCATATTGAATTCTCTTTCACATAGATGACCCAGTACAGTTCGAGCTGCAATAACTATCCCAACTATTTCTACTCTCATTAAATTAAAAGGTTGTTTCCTTTTTTTTCTAAACCTACGAAGCCCATTTCAAATAACTTTCCCAAAATTTATCGACGTCTTTTAACAGCTGCGACTGGTAGGAGATTTTCATATCGAAATCTGTTTCATATAAGCTCGCGGACGGACGAGTAGAGTCCGAGCCACGATAGCTATCGCGCGGGTACGAAGCGCCAGTAGGCAAAGTCTGGAAAGATTCGGTATAGTTTCGTGCTCATCGAAGGTCTGCGTGCATGACCGCATGGCAACGCTTCGTTGCTCACGACAACGGGCCATCGTAGCTCCTCGGAGCAGCTGAGTCGAGAATTTCCGTCGGAGCAAGAAGACTCAGTCACGCCCTTCCTCTCATCGTCTGTCCGAGGCGCATTGAGCAAAAGCTCGGGCGTGAATAAAAGAGGCGCTCCGTCGATCACTCGTTACCCTCGGGTTTCTCGAGCGTTAGCGGTAAAACGCTCTCGGGCAGATAGCCGTGCAGCCGAGACGCCTTCGACCAGCACTGTAATTGAGGAAATCGATCGATATCCTCTCGAGCTACTCAATAATTACGCTTCTCAATGGCCAGCTACACGCTATTAAGAAAAAAAAAAAATTGATTTTCACCATAGTTGAAAAGTGGAGCATTTAGAGATGCATTGATCATTTAATGTTACAAATGTAGTTTGCGAACTAATCGTCTGATGTCGAGGGCAAATTTAATTTTTACTCGAGCAAAAAAACTAACTCAATAAGTATTCTCGTTGATAGAATTAATTGACGATTTCTGAGTGTGCTAAAGTGCTTGTCTGAGTGGCCGACTCTTGAGTGTCTGACTGGAAAACTCCGCGATTGCATCTCGGCACGTTATCGGCTGTTGGAGCGATGAACTTTTTCGATGGTTCATCGATACCGAATTCCGTATCGTAAGGCGTTCCGGTGTATACAATGGGACTAGTGTTGAATGGAACGGCTGCTGACCCGAGCCGACCTTGTATATACAGTAAAAAATAGTTTCGCAAAATCGGGATATGAATTTCCGTACAAATTATTTTGTTAACTCCTTCACTGTCCGAGAAACGCTAGATTCCCTAGGGCTCCTGACAGCGAAGGGGTTAAATAAGTGACAAACTTGTTTGGTCAAATTTGAATGTACGAAGCTGCCCTTTTATTTCCCGTATCATTAACAATTTTTATTTATACTTCTGTTTGTAAAACTAGAGCCTGGCGGATGCGGCACATTTATATCTCTACTATATTACGACTCTTCCGTATTAAAACTCTACCAGAATCCAAACAAAACTCTACCAGACTTGAAATAAAACTACCGAAATGGAAATAAAACTCTATCGGAATACAAGGCTAGACGGTAGTCTTGTATTTCCGTAGAGTTTTATTTTGGTTCTGGCAGAGTTTCTTAAACTTTTGGTAGAGGTTTTGGTAGAGTTGCGAGTGGTAGAAATATAAATGTGCCGATGGCGCGATCGGAAAGATAACATAAAAAATTGTGGACGTTTGTGAAGAATAAGTTGTAAAAACAAACATAGTACAAACTTTTTTACTGTGTAAGGGCGGAATGATGCCTGAGAACGGGGGGAAAATACAAAGTAAAATAAAATAAAATGAAACTACCCGATATGGCGATAATGACAATAAAATCAATACCTCTCTATCAAAGTCGAATCTCATAATCCGTTGGACTATTATATTATAAGTGTTCCGCAAAGTTTCGAGTATCTAGGCAGTATATAAAAATGTCCGCAATGCGCTTTGGCCCGGACGAAAATCAATGTCTTGAGCCTGCTCGTTCGCCCGCGGCCAGCAGTCTCGTCGTCGTTCCTGTCGATGCGCAACGATGAGTTTCGCCTTCGAGCACCATCGACCATCTACCACGATTTGGTAGACGCGTGTCTCGTCGCTCGGTCGGCTTAGCGGACATGAGCACTGGCAATTAAATCGTTCATATATAACATAAAGGAAAAGTGGTGAATATGGCCCGGTCCGACTATCATCGATTTGCGTGCTAATCAGGGTGGGGCATATTGACCACGATTCCATTCTGTACAGTAGAACCCCGGTTATCCGAGGTAATGTGAAAAGATAGCGAAAGTAACGTTTATTCCATGCTGTTGAGTAAACTCCCTAAACGCACCGGGTCGACATACACATTAAAATACCAAATCAAGATAGAGTATCGTACAGTAAGCAGGCAATAATAAAAAGGTTTAATAGTACTTTAAGACTATCTTAATATTATCTAAATAAAATAAAGCAGAAGCCAAGAACATACCGAAAATAAAGTAATAAGCAAAGAGAATGAAAAAAAAGTGTATGTCGGATAAGTTAAACCTCGGATAACACGGATAACATACTCGAACTTACGAACTAAGATAAACGGCCCAGTTTGTGACACTTTTAGAGCAACGGTGTGGCTTTTCTATTTATTGCGAATGCCTGACATTGTCAAACTGAAAATGAGTTGTCTTAAAGTGTGCATTGAAACGTTCTGAATGACATTCACCTATTATGCAAGTCAAATCATTGGAAATTTTTATAATAATATTGATTTAATAATGCTTGTCTGCTGACGGGGTTTCTGACACGGTAGACCCAAGCGTGTCCTAGTTTGTGACCCTCGCGCGTACCCGGTTTCTGACACTCACGCAGAAGTTACTTACCCAGTTTCTGAAACTTCGCAACGTTGATTGAAACGGATCTCATTGCATTTCTGATGTAATTTTTGTATAAAATTTCAGGTATAAATAATGAAAAAGATTTAATTGGTTCAAAGTATAATTTCATTAGATGTGTAGAAAAATCGAGGGTCAGAAACCGCGGCAATATCCGAATTTAAGGAAACAACTGAACAAAAGTAGGATTTTTTTATTGACGTAAATAAAGTGGTTCTTCCTGAACATTGTGATATAAGTCTCATGTGGTTGAATATTTATTTAAGATTGGTTATTTATTTGAAATCGGTTAAAGCGGAGGGCTCGGATGAGTTTGGTGCCTCGGGTATCGCGAAGGCTCGGTTTATCAGAGGTCGAATAAGCGAGGTTCTACTGAAATTTCTACCCTAGTTGATGCCGTAATGTGCTTGGATTATCTATTTATTGAGCCGTTACTGCTACAAACTTTGGGCAGTTTAAACTAAAACTATCCAAACATGCCACAGTATACGACCTGCGTGTCCGCCAATGTATGCCGATGATGTATCGGGAAAGCCTGCGTGTTTTGCATAGCTAAACGAACGCGCAGCCAGCGGCACGCATTTGGATCGATAGCACGCGAGTTTACATTAATCGTTAGCATGGAACAACATTTTCCGAAGAGTTGAAAAGTACACAACGGTGAAAAATTTTTCATCGAGACATCGTACCGGAAATTCGTTACTTCCGCTCTGGGAAACTCATTTTTCGATCGGAATTGTCTCTTCCAGTCCGGAAGTCCCACTTTTCGCACGGAAGTTACGTCATACCGTAAATATGAGCATACTTCCGGATTGAAAATCTCTTTTTTTGCCCGGAAATACGTTACTTCCGACTCCAAAATCTAATTTTTCGACCGGAAGTGACGTATTTCCGGTATAATGCCACTTCCGATTTGAAAATCGCACTTTTCTGCGGGAAATACGTCACTTCGGGTTTACAAATCTCATTTTTTTGACCGGAAGCATGAAAATCTCATTTTTTAACCGGAAGTACGAAAAATCTCATTTTTTAACCGGAAGCACGA
The DNA here is from genome assembly GCA_030522665.1 of Ichneumoninae sp. A BG-2022a. Lineage (NCBI taxonomy): Eukaryota > Metazoa > Arthropoda > Insecta > Hymenoptera > Ichneumonidae > Ichneumoninae sp. A BG-2022a. The sequence continues at coordinate 32,644 of JAPYZC010000457.1, read as the reverse complement.
AAATCTCATTTTTCTGACGGAAATACGTCACTTCCGGTTTAAAAATCGCATTTTTCGACCGGAAGCACGAAAATCTCATTTTTTGACCAGAAGCACGAAAATCTCATTTTTTAACCGGAAGTACGAAAATCTCATTTTTCGACCGGAAGTGACGTATTTGCGGGTAAATCTCTAAAAGTCTAAATTGTCGGTTTCTAAATTCTATGGTCCATGACGAGTGCGCGAATCGCCCGCGCTTAAACAACCAGCTAGTAATAAATAATCGAGCACCGAGAAATTCGTAGCGGTGTGGTTACGGCACGACAAGAGTGGAGAGTCGATTGTGCCACTTAGTCGCAGGATCGTTCCTTTAGCGGAGAGCTGTGAGAACGCGAGCTCGAGCGAATCCCGAATTCGCCTTCTTCGCTCGTTCCTTCTCTCGTGCCGCTGGAAACTCTTTTATCGTTCTTTTTGTTTCCCCTCTCTCGTCCTCTGTCGGCAGGCTGGGAACTGCTGCTAAGCGGCTCTTGCGCTGAACTGCATCGGAGCATTGCTGGGACTGGACGGCGCCGCGCTTAGCGATCGAAGCACGGGCAGCCGGAACCTCGGAGCGTGTTCTCCGGCAGAACACCGGCAGCAGAACCTCGTTCATTTCAACGGCAGAAAATCACTAGCTTACGTGCACTAGCTTTGCAGTGGTACAATGGCCCTCGGGAGTGGGGGAGGGGGGGGGGGAAGGGTTGTCCAGTGTTACTGCAAGCTGAGAGCTCCGGCTTCGTGACCTCTCGTAATCCGTAGTTTAAACCTAGAGATGCCGTAGTACAAGCGCGCACGAGCTGATAACACGGAGCCATTAAGCAGATTAAACCTACCGCGTTCCTTCTCTTCCAGTAATAAATAGAAGCTCTGGGCTGGAATTACCATCTTTCTCGAAAAAATGAAATTTCGACGCTTTAATGAAAACGTGGTCAGAATGTTCCAAAACATCGAATATTCACATTTAGGACAAATGTCCGAATGTATGTGTGTGTGTGTGTGTGGGAATCAGACGGGAAAAATTAAAATTGCTATAATTCGAAAATGCCTCGACCGATGAAGCTAAAATTGCATACACAGCATGTGCGGTCAACAATCAATGTTTCTTCAAAATTTCATTAAAATGTTTTTTTTTAATTGTCTGCGAGCACTCTAGCTCTTACAATATTTTAACTTTGGGACAAAAAGTTGTACGCGTATGGAGTATGGTCGCCCGATGACCTCTATTAAATTTGGGGAAAATCGATTGAACTGTTCAAATTTTGTCACTTTGAATTTTTTAAATATCATGAAAAATAAAAACAACAAAAAAGTGCCCTATTTACTAAAGCACGATTACCCTGAGTTACGCACGAAGTGTAAGACTTTAATTCTTCCATTATACCATTCCATATCGCTGTAAAGCTATAAAGGGTTTTACTAAAGGGTCAGAGTCGCGGAATCGCCGTATCGCTCGAACGATCGTACAATCGATAAAAGCGTACTCGTGCGAGGATTATTTATAGAAGGAAGAAAAAAAAACAACGGAACGCGATATCACGCGAGGCTCTGTGGGTGAAACGGGGCGTGCTAGTCGGAGGTTCGTGTAGACCTCGAAATATGACAATTTGGTAAGGCCCGTGACTGGAACTTCCTCGAAGCGTGGGGTACTCGTCTGTTCATGGTAATCATTCGCCTTGCCTACGCTGGGCGTTACGCTCTACTAGTTCGGCTCTCGAAAGATGATTGAGCGAAGAAAAAAAAAACCATTCTCCCGACGCATTCGGTCCAGCCGATGCCTCCGGAGATTGCTCGGGCCAGGGCCTGATAAATAGCTTTAGTTCCGAATGGATATTGGTAGGGCCAGTCGCACGCTGCTTCCTCCTACTCCAAGCGGCTTTGTACGTCCCTAAAGCCGTACTAAGTCTAATACCGCAACGATAAGGTTTACGATAATACCGTTATGGAATGGGGTTCATTTATTTATTTATTTTCTCTAAAACTGTTCGTTGCAGAATGAGTTTCATTTATTTATTTTCTCTAAAGTGGTACGTTGTAGAATGGGTTTCATTTATTTATTTTTGTTTATCGAAAATTGTACGCTGCTTCTTCCTATTCCAAGAGCCTTTTGTAGGTCCTTAAGCCCGGATTAAGTCTAATACTGCAACGCTAAGGTTAACAGTAATACCGTCATAGAATCAGTTTTATTTATTTTTTCTTGAAAATTGTACATTACGGAATGAATTTCATTTATTTATTTTTATTTTTACTCGAAAATTGTGCGTTGCTTCTTCCCATTCAAAGAGGCTTTGTACATCTCTAAGGCCGGACTAAGTCTAATACTGCAACGCTAAGGTTTACGGTAAACCGTCATGGAATGAGTTTCATTTATTTATTTATTTATTTTATCTAACATTGTAGGTTTAAAAGGACCTGCAATAAACATTATCCGCGGACAAACGCTTTGCCCGCCGGTTTCATTTATTTATTCTTGTTTCTCGAAAATTGTACGCTGTTTCTTCCTATTTCAAGAGCCTTTTGTACGTCCCTAAGCCCGGATTAAGTCTAAAACTGCAACGCAAAGGTTAATAGTAATACCGTCATGGAATCAGTTTTATTATTATTTTTTTTTCTCGTAAATGTTACGTCACGGAATAAATATCATTTATTTATTTTTATTTTTTCTCCAAAATTGTGCGCTGCTTCTTCCCATTCCAAGAGGCTTTGTACATCTCTAAGGCCGGACTAAGTCTAATATTACAACGCTAAGGTTTACGGTAAACCGTCATGGAACGAGTTTCATTTATTTATTTACCTATTTATTTATTTTATCGAAAATTGTACGTTTAGAAGGCCCTGCAATAAACGTTGTCCGCGGGCAAAGCGTTTGCCCGATCGTGTTGGACGACAGTTTGCCCGTCGTCGAACCCGCACCTTACCGCGAAGCCAGCTTCGATACGTAACGCTTAGACATTATAATAATCCGTCCCGCAACACAAGTGCGAAAACCCACGAGCGGCGCATGCAGCCGTTCCGGACGGGATTTAAAAAATCTTGCACCACGTAAGTTCGCCAGTGTTCGCGTGGCGGTGCTGCCAAATATGGTCGGTCCGTTTCTCGCCTGGTTTTCGTTCGAGCTCCAGGAGCCATTCTCGACTGTCTCTCCTCTCCGTCTCGCTGCTTTTATCGTTCGTGTCCTCCCACCTTTTCGGCCTCGTTCCGTCTCACCTCCTCGCTGGTGGAAAAAAAAAAAATTCCCCGCGAGCGAAGGATAAGAACTCCACCGCTGCAGACGCTCCGTTACAAGCACGATGCTCTCGAACCGAGAGCTTACTTGCGTTTTTTTAATCCTCTTTTTTTCGTCCATCTTTTATATCGTAAATCGACCCTTGACTCCTGGCCAAACGGGATTTTTCACTCCACCCTCCCCCCCCCCTCTCCGGTCCTTGCTTTCTTTACCGCGCAACTTACACGTGACGAAATAAAAATCCTTTACACCGAAACGTGCATCTCGTAAATATATCCTCTTCCTCCGGAAATATAACGCGAGTAAATATTGTTACAAGAAATGTTTGGAATTTCTTCTTTTTTTTTTTTTTTGCTGGAGCTACTTTTACAATTTCCGGCGAGCTTTCGGTCGCGAAGGATCGAGTCTAACACAGCGTTGGACGCCATCGTGCGCGCGTGGGTTACGTACTGTCGCGCATGTAGGCCCACCTTCATCCATATGTATTCGCCCTGCTTACCGGCGGGCAAGCCCGCGCGCGAACACACGCACACGTTTTGCATGGAGGAGAAAACGGACGAGGCTCGTTTCTCGTATAATTTTCGTAAGAACACTGCTCGTTCGGAGAAATTGGCGACGACAAAACAAATGTACGGTTCGACGCTACAAGGCCGTAGCTTCGACCTACGATCGAATCAGAGGTCGTTCTCGCCGACCCGCACGGAGACTCCGAGACGGAACGAAAAAATGTCTCGTAAATGGGATTTTTTTTCTTCTCTTTATCGTAACTCGCACAATTGTCGCGGTCTATAAATCTTCTAGTAGATTTGACCGATCGTAACGTCTCAAGGTCTCCGTCTAATTTAGATCCATCGTACCAACCACCCTCGACGACTTTCAGTGTAGACACTTTAATTTTTGTTCCGAAGTGTCCAACGGAAATAGAATGCCGTCGCCTCTATCGATTCTGCAGTGGGACGCCTATTTTCTTTGAACTTTAGAGCGTCGGCACCCTTGAAAAAAAATCGCACTACAGTGATTATTGACCGCGGAATTTCCCGGGCCGGAAAGGCGAGACAGCGAGCTCGAGAGAGAGGTATGAAAACCTAGCGATTGTGATTAATTCGTTGTTTTTCCCCACTTACCTGCCGAACGTGCGTGTGTCTAACCACTGTGTCGCACTATAGAATTGAAATAACTAAATGAAGAACTAAAAGGTAACTGAAAGAAATAAGCGAAGAACTAAAAGGTAACTGAAATAAATAAGCGAAGAACTAAAAGGTAACTGAAATAAATAAGCGAAGAACTAAAAGGTAACTGAAATAAATAAGCGAAGAACTAAACGGTAACTGAAAGAACTGAAAGGTAACTGAAAGAAATAAGCGAAGAACTAGAAGGTAACTGAAAGAAATAAGCGAAGAACTAAAAGGTAACTAAAAGAACTAAGTGAAGAACTAAAAGGTAACTGAAAGAAATAAGCGAAGAATTGAAAGGTAACTAAAAGAACTAAGTGAAGAACTAAAAGGTAACTGAAAGAAATAAGCGAAGAATTGAAAGGTAACTAAAAGAACTGAGTAAAGAATTAAAAAGTAATGTTTGGTCAGGACCGAGAGGGTCCGCGGAGAAAGATCCACGCGAAGAGAAACGAGAAAAAACAACGACTCCCCTGACCTTAGCGACTTCGTTCCACTGCTTCGTGTATAGTAAACGCCCGAGAAAAAAAACAAAAAGAAACAGCATTACCGTACCGAGTTGTGAAAGTGTACGATCGAGCCAAGTATACGCACGTGTGGATATTCGTATAAATTTATATTATGCGTACATAAATCGTATCATCACGAGCCTACACACGCCCGGATTATCAATTTGTGCACACAGCCTATACGCACGAATATCGAATGCACGTTGGGGAATTATTTATTTTCTTTTTTTTTTCGTGTAAACGTTAAGTGTTAGCGACGGAGAGAAGAGAGCGGAGAAGGGACGCTCCAGCGTCGCAAGGATGACTCAGATTTAAGTCGGTAGACTGGCTAAACCGTCAACGCCCTCGTCCTATCCTCGTCCGTCTCTCCGTGGAGAGCGGAGCGGAGCGCTCGGGTCGCTTTCGTGTTTTCTGTGATCGCGAGACTCACGCGAGGACGACTCCTTGTACGGCAGCTTGCGACCGAGTGGCTGGCTTCTTGTCGCACAGCCCGGAGAGACACTCTCGGCTCTTGTGTGTCGTTCGATCGGCACGAGAAAGCGACCGTGTGTCAAAATCTTGGCCTCGATATTATGCCGATGTACCGAGAGCACTCACCGTCGTGCGGAGGACAAGATACTCGCACTCTTGAGATCGCGTTGAGATCGGAAGAAAGCTAACGACGCATCAACTGTTTACCTTTGTATTTTTTTAATAGAAAATAAATTTTTCTCTGTCGGAGATTTTTTTTTATCGGTTCCGATGGCAATCGGCTAAGTATTATTTTTTTTTACCATTTCGGGGAACATAATTGTATGTCACAGTACGAATTTTCGTGCCGTTGCAGAACGGTGAAAGATGGGGGAAAAAAGATAATAAAAGAGTCAAAATGTTTGCATCAAATCAAAGGGTCAAAAAAAGTTCTTTCACATATTTTTCTGTGAAATTGTAACGCTGAAAGTTTATCCTATAGCTGTCTAGTTCCAAACTCGGGCGGAACGGCATAACGGAACGTTCTCCGATATTTCGATATTCGATATTCGATATTCGAAAAACGAATTTTCGTGCAGTCGCAGAACGATGAATAATGAAAAAAAGAAAACCAAAAGGATAGAGCTTAAAAAACAATTCGCCTCAAATGGAGAGGTAAAAGAAAGTTCTATCCCACATTCTTCTGCAAACCTTTTACCCTGAAGGTCAATCCGACAGCTGTCTAGTCCCGAACTCGAGCGGAACGGCCTAACGGCTCTCCGATATTTCGACATTCGTCCCAAAAACCGGAAGCGAGGAGTTCCTCGACTGTTTTGACGCTCGGATTAATCGTATTAGAGTCGGCACTTTCTGTCTCTACGATGTTAATACGCTGTCTGTTGGGACATCGTATTAAAGTCGCCTGGTAATAAAATACTAAATAATAATAAAATAATAATAAATACTAAATAAATACTAGGTAATAAAGTAACATAACCCGTGGCTCGAAGAGTGCATTACTCGTTCAGCGTCCTTGCAGCTCAGGGTTCTTTCGTGCGAATTTTCGTGCCGTCGCACAGAACGACAAAATACGTGGGAAAAAACAAACGAAAATAACAAATACATAGATCTTAAAAAAAATAATTCGCATCAAATGAGAGAAAAAACAAAAGTTCTTTTACCCTGAAGGTTAATCCAATAGCTCCCTAGTTTGAAACAAGCAGAACGGCCTGACGGAACGCTCATATAGGTTTTAATTCGACAATAATTTTTTAAATTCTTCCGTTAATGAAATCCGTTGGGAAATATGCCACTTGAAAACAATGGCGGAGGTTTTAATTCGATATCTCGAAATTTTTTGGAAAAATTTCGAATATCATGTTTGAAAAAATGATAAGGTCTCGCGTATCTTGCGTGAAAATGGGTCACCTGAAGCGAACGTCGGTGCCAAAAATTCGATATCTCGAAAAAAAAAATGTCGCCATTTTGAGTTGAGTTCAAAGTTCAAAAATGAGAAGGCGATCAAGATATTTCGTCATCCCAAAAACCGGAAGCGAAAGGTTGTTGTGACGCTCGCATTAATCGTATTGGTCTCGGCACTTGCCGTCTCTCTGCGATGTTAATACGGTGTCTGTTGGGACATCGTATTGAAGTCGCCTGGTAATAAAATGCTAATAAAGTATCGTGGCTCGTATAGTTCGAGAGGGTGGGTTACGCGTTCAGCGCCCTTGCAGCTCGGGGTTCGTTCTGTAACAGGATACGTTGCGGGTTCGCCTACCCGGCTGTCGCGCAGCTCGCGCGGAAGTGCGCCGCTCGTACGTACACGTCGTCGTCACCGAGTCTCGTCGCTTCGTGACGGTGTTGGGGCCTCTCCGCGTCGGAGTTGCGGTATCGTCGCGATCGATACCGACCCGAGAGACCCAACTGTACACCGTCCCGGCTCACGAACACGCGCGGCCGGCGGATTCGCGCACGTACCCGAACCGTGTTCGCTCGTAGGATTATAGACCTATCGCTAGTACCGGCGACAGACTTCGCCTCGAGTTTCCTTCGGTCGAGGCTTCGTCCGCCTCACCAAGCCCGGCACGGCGATGCCTCCTTGTCCGAGAGGCGCACACGCTATGCCTCCGTGTATAATCGTTCTCACCGGGGAGAGCATCGGGCGAGGATATTAAGGGGGTGACTCAGCACCCCCGAACGACCCCTCCGAGCACGAAACAATCGCAATTTAGGGGCTCCGGGTCATCCCTCGCTGCGCGGATCGGCACCGGTCGAACCGGCAAGGGACTTCTCAATCGGGGTTCCGGTCAGCTGGTCGGACCATCGATACCTTATTTTTATTTTAGATCCTGTTCTAAGCCGGGGGGATAGTAAAATTAATGGTAGATTGGGCACATATTTTTTGTCCAAACAGATCCGTGATTCTAGTGTTAATTTTTCCGATTTTTTGTTTGTTTTGTTTTCTACTAATCTTACTTTTGAGTAAATAAAACAAATTAACAGGAAAAAGGGGTTAAATTAGCAGGACAAAAATTGTGGACGTCACCGGGGAAAGCATCGTGTGAGGATTTTTGGGGGTGAGTCAGCACCCCCGAACGACCCCTCCGAGCACGAAACAATCGCAATTTAGGGGCTCCATGTCATCCCTCGCTGCGCGGATCGGGACCGGTCGAACTGAGAAGAGACTTCTCAATCGGGGTTCCCGTTAGCTGGTCGGACTATCGATGCTTTATTTTTATTTTGGATCTTGTTTTAAGCCGAGGAGGACTGTTACAAATAAACGGTAGATGCGACAAAAAAATTTTGTCTACAAAGATACGCGATTCTATTGTCAATTTTACAATTTTTGGTTTATTTTGTTTGCAACTAATCTTACTTCTAAGTAAATTAAAAAAAATATATTGACTGGAAAAAAGGGATAAAATGAGCAGAAAAAAAATTGTGGACGTCACCGGGGATCGGAGAAGGAATTTATCAATCGGGCTTCCGGTCAGCTGGGCGGACCATCGATACCTTATTTTTATTCTAAGTCCTGTTTTAAGCCGAGGGGAATAGTAAAAAATAAATGATAGATTCGACAAAGACTTTTGTCCAAAACGACCCGCGATTCGAGTTTTAATTTTACCATTTTTTAATTGTTTGTTATGTTGTTAACTAATACTTGTTTTATTTGTAAGTAAATCTGAAAAAAATATATTAACAAGAAAAAGGGGTGAGCAGAAAAAAAATTGTTGACGCCAACAGGGAAAGTACCTCAAAGTATATTAAGGGGACGTGTGACTCAGCACCCCCGAACGACCCCTCCGAGCACGAAACAATTGCGATTTAGGAGTTCCCCATTATGCTTCACTTCGCCGATCGAAACCGGTCGGCCGGAGAAGGGATTTCTGAATTGGGCTTCCGGTCAGCTGGTCGGGCCATCGATACCAAATTTTTTTTAAATCCCGTTTTAAAACGAGCGGGGGACAGTAAAAAAATAACCGATAGATTAAACCAACATTTTTGTCCGAAAAAATCTACGGTTTTACCATTTATTTTTGTCTCTTTCCAACAAATCTTAGCTTTAAGTAAATAAAAAAACATTACAAAGAAAAAGGGGGTAAGACAAGCGAGGAAAAAGAAACTGTTGTCCGTTTGCGGACGAGAAATGTTTGTTTTTAATACCCGCGTTCTCTTCGGTCGGAACAGTTAACGATCGTTTAATTCCTCGCTCGTCGGTGACTTTTTTCTCTGTATATCGAAAGACTTTTTAAAGTGTTCGCGATCTCTCGCAGGAGTGGTTTTCTCCTCGCTAGACTGCAGGCAATGAGCTCGATACGGACCGAAAGTAAATATAGTAGTAGGAATGATGTCACTCCGAGCGACGTTTATGTACTCTCGTCGTACACAGACGCGCGCGCGCGCGCACTAAGGTTTGTTCCCGAGACCGCAAGCGCGAGGCGCGCAGGCTCTCCGCGCCGAGGCTCCGTCTTTGTTTACAATGTTGCACGCTACGTATGCGCGAAGGACAATGGGCTGAGGCACAACTTAGTCGAGCGTATCTGGGATAAAACACATTATTCTCCCGAGCCGACGTCGTCGTTACGATTTCGGTTGCGCAATCATCGGCGAGAGTCATCCGCAACGAAAATAAAAAAAAACGTACGCGGCCAGACCTCTTGTATTCAAATGGATACGACTCCTCGATCCATTTCTCCCCATTACCCCCTTGGGCGGTGTCCTGGCGTTTTTCCCCCGTTCGCCCCGGGCCGCGCCAGCCCAACCCGCCCCCCCCCCCCTCCCCCTCGTGGGATCGGCGATGCCCCGACTTAGTCACTCATTAAATTCTCCCCTCCTTCGAAAACACAAAGACAAAAAAAAATGTTTGTTCGAACGAACAAGTAATCGTGTGTAAAAACGTAACCGAAGAGCCGGAACGTCTCGTAATCCTGGCGGGTCTCGTGAACGCCGTTACGTACGGCGCTGCACACTTGTGCGTGCGGTGTTACACGAGATCGACGGCGAACCTCGGATGATCCATACATGGTAACGGCGAAATGCTCGCGGACGGAGGCGACCGAGAGAGCTCGATCGTTTAAAGCCACCCTTGGCGATGCTCTCCGCGAGATGCTGTGTGCATGCTTGATCTCTCTCCTTATACGCGGTAAAAAATAATTTCGTAAAATCGGCATTCGAAATTTCGTAAAAATAATTTTGGTAAATAAGTGACAAGCTTCGTTTGCTCACTATTCGATGTAGGAATATACGTTCAATATACGAAGCTGTCCTTTTGTTTCTCGTATCATTGACAATTTTAGTTTGTACTTTTGTTTGGAAAAATAGATCCAGACAGTGCGATTGGATAATTAACAAAAAAAAAATGTGGATTTTGGGGTCAATTTGTTGTTGTAAATGGTACAAACCTTTTTTTACTGTGTATCTCTACTTTTTTTCTGGACTATCGTGCACGAGGAAAAAATGCAAAAGATTTTGCTCGCACGGCGGGTCAGCCGATTGTAATCGAGTTTGTTTTTCAGGGAAGCTCGGGTAAAGTCATTTCCGTTGCGTAATCTGTCTCGTTCAAAGAGCGTTATGAAAAAAAACCTTTAGTTGGCAATTACTGGCACTAATATAATACCGACACCGTCGTCAAGTTTGTTGACCGTCGGATAGATTTTACTACGGCAGATGATTGAATAATGCCTCGTTGCGCTAACGAGTCACGAGCCTACACTCCCTCGCGCGCTTCCTCCGTCTTCTTCCGTCTAGCTTTATTATTGTTATTTTAGTTGTAAGGTACACGAGCTTAGTCATCACCGGATGCAACGCAGCAAATATCTCCGAGATTTTTTTTTACGGTAATAATAATACACCGAGAAAAGATATACTGAAATCAATTAATTTTCTTTTTCCATAACATATCCATTCCATTCCATTTCTTCGATACGAGGTTACCATTTAGTGAAATTCAATTTTGTTTCAATACATTTTATCGACAAATACTAGAGAGGTACTAAACGAGATAACGCTTCATTGATTTTATTAACTTTTTTTCTGAGTGTAAAAATAATTTCTGTTTCAAATAAAGAATAATAAATTTGCAGGTGTAATTGTTAAAACAATAAGTGTTTGTCGTTAGATGACGAACAGAGTCGGCGCGAGACTTCCGAATGTCGCAGTGTTCGAGGGCGTGTTATATAATTTAGTGAGATGAATTAAATTTTATTTAATTAAATTATATTCTCAACTACCAAAGAGATTCTGAACGAGATGTTTCGTTAAACATTTCATTAAACATTATCTCGAAATTTATTCATTTTTTTCCGACTGCAAAAATAATTTCTGTTTCTACAAAGGTGTAACGAATTTATAGGTGTAATTGTTTTCAAAAACATTTGTCGTTAAATAATGAACAGTCAGCGCGAGTGTCGCAACGTTCTAGGGCATGTTACATAATTTAGTAAAACGAATCCAATTTTATTTCAAAAAACTATATCCTCAACTACCAACGAGATACTAAACGAGAAAACCCTTCGTTGATCTTATTAATTTTTTGTTTCTCCGAGTGTAAAAATAATTTCAGTTTCTAAAAAGGAATCATGAATGCGCAGGTCTAATTGTAAAAAAACTAAGTTTGTCGTTAAATGATGAGCGGAGTCAGCGCAAGACTTCCTAGTGTCGCAACGTTCAGGGGCGTGTACTCCGGCAGCGGTGAGTCACGTGTTATCGACTTTCCTCGCCGGTCGCGCAGGTTGGGCCGTCGGGGTGCCGCCGTTGGGCCACTGCGCGGATAATGCCGAGAGGATATATCTCGGGTAAGGGTGGAAAGGACTGCTGCCGCAGTATATACCGCATGCGAGGTCGTAGACTACCAAGCCACCTGCTATACACAGGTATACAGGTGTTCACGGAAGTCGGAAGAACGGAACCGAAGTAATTTTTCTTGGGGCGAGAAGCAGGGTAGCCATTTAGGCGAGAAGCATAGCGAGGCGTTGCGAGAGACGCGCAGCGCCACACCTCGCTGTGGGAAGGACGTTGAAACAAATCCGTGGTAGGGAGTAGCGCGCTGATTGAAGTTAATAGCTTAATATGTGCAGATCTGCCTCGCGAGAGACAATCCGAGCGGATTGCACACATAAGCATGCAGACTACGTACGTGTGTGCGTGTGTGGGTTTACTGCACGGAGCGTATGCAGCAGGCGTCACGTAACTTTAATGAGCTTCGCTGCTCGTAATCACTTGGCTTTGAAACTTCGGATCTCCGGGCATTTTGCAATTAAGAGCGATTTGTAAGCTCGCTATTCTCGTCTCGATAACCCGCGGATACGAGAATAATGGAGGTTTGTCGACGGAAAATTAACCTGCCAGAGGCATGATTCGCGAATAGTAAATTTTCATTCGAAGGGAGGATAACTATGGTGGGCTGGTCGATGACGCAATTTTAAACACACGAACTATTCCGACTTTTGGACTGTATGAATACGCCATGAGAGGCGGCGCTGTAGGAGGGTACGGCGTGAGAGGGGCAGGAGGGGGGAGGAGGGGACGTTTCGGGCCCTGACGGGGTCGATTTGTATTCAAGAGATGGATCAGCGTTCGTGGGCGCCGATTTTGGCATCTCGCTTAATGCAGTTCGCATTGCCAACGTCAATAAAGTCTATAGGCTTAATGGACGAAATAATTGGGCGGAGGGAAGAAGGGGGTGTAGGGTTGGTTCGATTCTCGGTCGTTTCTACTGCAGCGACAGCTGAGCCTGCGCGCTTTACGAGAATCGAATGACATAAGCCTGTACCACGTACACAGCGTCTTTCGAGCTCTATTACCAAATAAGTTTAAATATCCTTGCCTACGCGGAACTCTCCGCTGCGTGACGAAAAAAAACGATTAAGTTTCGTACACACTCGAGGGCGATACAATTCGTCTAATGCTAGAGAGAGACTCGCCAGAGTACGCGTTCAGCCGAGTATAGATTTTCTAGATAAAGTCGAAGTTCATGATTGACGACCGAAAACGAAGGAAAAAAAAGAATGTCGCTTCGAATGCCGTCGAGACAGTCGCATCTAATATTACGACCGGTTCCGCTCATGCCGCATCTCTATTTGTCGGACAGATTCTTTTTTTTCCTCGTGTATAGGATGATCAGGCAGCGCTGTGCGAATCGATAGACAACCTTTGTCCAGACGCCTCCAGCCTAGAGCGATATTCTCGAAACCTATCGTACTTCATGCATCCTAAATTCATCGACAAATGCACGTCACGTTGCATCGATGCGCGCGTACGCTATAGTCTATCGGCCAACGGAGGCTCACCCGTTTGAGAGCCGATAGAAGAAAAAAAATGATCTCGCACAACTGCCCACACGGCTCTGCGAAGAATTATGGGCGTATGACGTGTGCCAGGACGCCGATGGGACGCGCGTCCGTCTAAGCGGAGGAAAAATGGTGTATAGTATGCTACTCACCGCTCGTTCGGGAATCGATGAAGCATATTTTTGGTCCGAATGACTTCCGCAACATCGAGGATCATTTCGGGATACGGGGGATGATTCTCGTAGACACGGTCCTTCAGCGAAACACAACGCCCTTATCTCCGATGGAGATGAAAGTAAGTGGAGAGGAGAGAGAGGATAGACAGAAAAAAAAAGTTTCGTTGGCAGAAGCCGGCAAACGTGAATGATTTTCCGGCGTGACACTGGTTCGGTTGGCAACACTGGGAGAGCCGGCCGTCGGTCTGTCGCTAGCCGCGAGCTCCGGGTCGTTACTGGAGTGTGGAGGGGATGCCCGAGCGACCAATCGCCGAGCGCCGGGACGCCGACCCCCGTCTCCCCACCACCTCGGTCGACAGGCTTGAAAATCTGTAACGGGCGCCGCTGGCATCTCACATTCGTTTGTGGTCTCGCACAGCGCGTTGCGTTTTCGTCAGTCGAGAATCGAGCTTCGTTCGTACAAGTACAGGAGAGGAAAAAGTCAGACACAGCATCAAACATGAGGGAAATCGTGCACATCCAGGCTGGCCAGTGCGGCAACCAAATTGGAGCTAAGGTACGTCGTTGATAAATTCATTTAATTTTTTTTTTCTCACGAACCGTCGTCGTCGAGAGAACCCTGTGAAAAGGAGCCATCGTGGACGGCGTCGCGTCGGTTCTTTGTCCTCGCTCCCTCGTACGTTTAACACGGGTCAGCTCAGTGAAACCGTTATTCCCAGTCGCGGCCACTTCCGCTCCTCGCTGCAGAGTTCTCATTCCCCGTCATCGTAATCGCTCGTTTCCTCGGGGATACAGAGAGAAAAAAAAACGCGAAACAAAAAATATGTGGGAGAGCCACGGGCGGCGTAATCGCGTTCCAGAATCTTTCGTACTGTGCGTCAGCGGGAAGTGGACTATTTGAGAGAGAACAGTTGGCTTCCTGGCGTCGCGCAGCCGAGTCGGCTAATGTGCAAAACGAGCAATTTCCATGCGAGGGAGATAACTAGCTAGAAACATTTTTCGACGTCGAGCTATTCCCTTCGGCGTTCGAGGCTCGCTGGACGGACGCCATTGGCGAGCTATGCGAAAAAATCGGTGCCGCGAAAGCCTGTCATGGCGACAGCTCGGGCTGCGCCGGCCGGCGAGCGTCGCGCGGTCTAACGGGTTTTCTTTTTATTCTCTTTTTCGAGATCCTTCTCTCCGCCGAAAGCCGCACGGCGTCGGGGCGGCGCTATCTTCGCTGACGCGTACAGTAAATAAAACTAGCTCGTTTTTTTTTCCGCCGAGTAAAAGATGCTATCGGCATTTCGTGTGAGATGATCGGCTCGAGGTGCCGCGTTAGATCGAAGATACGCGTCTCGAGACACGGGAAAACAAAAGAAAGTCGTGGAATGCGTCGGTCGAACGTCCGTTCGGCCTGGGTGTGGCTTGGCTTCGAGCCTCTGGCAGCGGCACATCGCTGGGTAGCTGGTTGATATGCGCCAGCGGCATCGAACCGATGCGCGCGCACCCAAGAGCCTCTCTTATCCTCCTCGCTCTCGCACTTTCATTATATAGCTCGCTCCGCAATTTACGCTATTTCCATCGCACTCGCACGCAGAAATATCAATATCGTACTCGCCATAGAGATGCCCTCACGATTGTTTATACACGAATGTCTCCCGGCTCGACCTCGGCCGGTGGTTAGCGGCTGACGTGCCTGCGTAAATTTTCATGAGGAACCAGCTAGCATACTCTGTCGATAGTTCAAGTCGCTAAGTTATCAACTGCTCGACAACGCCCGTCGCTGTTTTTCACGTCAACTATAAGTACGAACGATATCGAACGATTCCACGCAGTTCCGAGAAGAGCACGTATAAGCATTTTTTGCCTCACCCGTATTTTTTTAAACTCTCGATTGCAATCCATATATATATATAATTTTTACCCAGAGAGTATCGGAAATAGAAACCGCGATAAATTTTTTTTATTCATCAAATCTCCGAATAAAAACGTTTTGCGGTAGCTCGGATGTGTACCGAGTCGCCAGCCGACGATCGTTACGCTCGGTGCTCTTCAAGGATAACTTTATCGAGTCAATGCCCGCTATTAGGCCCCCATCGAGAGAGTTTTCGGAGCGTTCGGCGTGGGAAGAAAAAGAGAGCCCGTTCTCGGCCTCGATCGGTAATAACGATCGTGTTTTTTTTTTGCCTCGGTTCCTCGCCCCGTTCGATCGATTCGCCTCACGGAATAAGAAGACCATAGATGTCTCTAGAAAACGTTGAAAAATGTTAAACGGATAGAGTCGGCGCTGTAAGTTGTGCAATGAAGTCGCAGTCGTAACTTTTGCCATGGAGGGACGATATCTTTGAGACCAAGGACAGCGAGTCTTACGTAGGTAGGGCTCGCGGCGGGAGAGCGTCGCCGCGACGCGCCCAAATAAAGCAAAAGGTTTTATCCTCGACGTTTCCCTGCCTCCACCACGGGCGAACCTCGGTGCGAGTGCGCCTCGCCAACGGCCCTATAGGTATACGGCGCGCACGCCGGGAGAAGTTCACGTATCGATCGGGCAGGCTCGGGCGTGCGGGTTTTAACCCGCCACGAGTCCCAGGTAGTAACAGCAATTTTCCTCGACCTTTGTGAATCCAAGGGCACACTCTCTGAGTAATACACCTTTTCTCAGAAATATCGTTTTTATGGTTGACTCGCGGATTTAGCAATAATTATTTACACATATACAAATTAATTACAAAGCAGAATTTGTCTCGACCTTTGGAAAATCCAAGGGCTCTCAAAAATATAATTTTTATAATTCACCAACAATTATCATCGACTCGCGGAAATTACAATAATTTTTTTACACGTTTGCGAATTAATTACAATGCAAAAGTCTGCGAGCAGGATTTTCCCACGAGGTAATAGCAGTAATTTTCTCGACCCTCGCGAAATCCAAGGGCACACGGGACGCTCAAAAATATAATTTTTACAATCCTCCGACAATTATCACAGACTCGCGAAAATTGTAATAATTTTAGTACACGTTTACGAATTAATTGCAATGCAAAAGTCTCTGCGTAGTATTTTCGTCGAAGGGCGGGTTGAGTAGTCGCAGCCGGGACTAACACAATACCCCTAGGAAAAATGCCGGCCGCAGCTGTTCCCGAGGGTCACAAAGATTGTCTGAGCCAGATGTTCCCCGGCGTCGCCCGCCCCATTCTCGTTAGGACCGGCAGGGATTTGTGGGGTTCAAGTTCGCTCGTCCCGACGCGTTCGTTTACGTTAAAACATCCAACCGATGCTTTCTCCTCCGAACGCCCACCGATCGATCCGCTCGCGGAAGCTCAGCGTAAATAAAACTAGTCGGAGCTCGAGGCGATGAGTTCATCGTTTGTTTAGCTCGAATAAAAAAAATTACTAATCGCACTCGGCAAGCGAAAGGGAAATCACGAAAAAAAAATAACCGACAAATAAAAGTCGCGAACGGTAAAACTCGACCTTCTTCCCGTCCGGAGATGACTGCATAGCGTCTTTTTTGCTCTTGGCTCGTTTCGCGAATTACGAAATTGGTAGATTAAAAAAAAGAAAAAAAAAACAAGAAAAATAAATCTATCTACAAAACAAGAGTCACACGCGCGGTCCCCGCTCTGCCTGCAACGTAACGAACGCGCTTATGCTAATTGCCCGAGCGTGTAAGTGGTACGGTCATCATCATCTCTATATATAGAGTCGCATTGATGACTCACATATGTCCCTATCTCTCACTCTGTAATACATTACACTGTCGCCGGGTACACTGTGGCGAATACGGTGGGAGTCGAAGTCAGGTTTGGTCGACTGCGGCTTTCCACCAGTGATGCTCATATATGGTCATCGTCCCCCGGTCGATGCCTATGGAGCGTGAGTTTTTTTTCCTTTCACACACGCTCGCGCACACGTCCCGTACCCACGACGCCTCGTCGACGCCTGCGTGTCGACGTGAGTTTCTCTCACACGCTCATTGCCTGCGGAATCCAACTCGGCCTTAACGTATCTTGCAGTTTCACTCGGCTGCAGAGTCTACGGACCTGCAAGAGCGTTCATTCACGCTCATTGAAAGACAGACATATATATATATATACATATTGCAAAGAATATCGTAGGCGCGATCAGATAGATATTTAGCCTCGATTGAAGGACGCACAAACTATCGACTTCACAGCGATCGTAGATTTGACAGCGTTTTTCGGCACTTTAACACCAACAGGCGACATAATTCGAACTTATAAACCTTTTATTAGAAAAAGTTTAAATTTTAAATGAAATTCTAATAAATGAAATTTATTAGAATTAGTCTAGTTCTGAAATTCTAAAGCTCAATTCGAGCTAATAAACTTTTTATTAGAAAAAGTGTAAAGGATTAGCTTCAGGATTATGATTAGTCTAATTCTGAAATTTTGAAGCTAATTTTTATTTGTAATTCGTCTCTCCATTTGTTCCTGTTAATGTATATATAAGTAGATTGCCGTTTCACTACGCCGAGCGATTGCGTAATCTTCAATCGTTTTCATTCAAAATAGCGAGGGGAAGATATATAGCTGTTGGTGTAGTACTCCGATGTGCAAGATAATAATGAATAGGAGAGGAGGGCATGCCGAGGAGGCTATCTATTTTTAAACGCGGATGCGCACACTCCTCGGCTTTCTTTCTTCGATCCTTTGAGCGAGCCACGCGTTGCTGCACATCTCTCTCTCTCTTCTCCGGGGTCTTTGAACGTTCGCTGTAGGAAGGAAAGGAAGAATAAGAATAAGAAGAACAAACGGCAGCAACGCGTGGGTGGTGTCTGGGCAGAGCACGGCGTCCGGCTCATTCTTCCATAGCTGCGCGCGCATCCTCGCCGGATGGTGCAGCATCGCGTTTCGTCTTGCCCGAGTGCATGCGACTGGGCTGACTAGATTCTCTCCTGCGGACGGCAGCCGACGCGGAGCGAACGGCCCCGGCGAACTCCGTTAATTAGTCTCGATTGGCACTCAAGCGATTCGTTAGCTAAATCGACGCGACTCACAGCGTCTCGTAACTCGGGTGAAAAAAAAAATATATATCGTAGAATGTACGTATGGATGCATTTTTTTTAATTAGTCCCGGAAGAGACGCGGTGGACGGAGAGAGCGCGTATTTAATTACATGCGATATTTAAATTGCGCTCCGGTCGGCGAACTCGTGGAGAATCTTCGGTAGATCAGCGGGATTTTATCGCCGAAAAACATTTTTTAAGAAAGATACTGATTTTTTTTTGTTTGTTAGTTGTTTTTTTTACAATTATATTAACGGAACATTGTTATGTCTTGCAGTTTTGGGAGATCATCAGCGATGAGCACGGTATCGACCCGACCGGTGCATACCACGGAGACTCCGACCTTCAGTTGGAGAGAATCAACGTCTACTACAACGAGGCTTCCGGTGGCAAATATGTACCCAGGGCGATCCTCGTCGACCTGGAGCCCGGCACCATGGACTCCGTTCGTTCGGGACCGTTCGGTCAGATCTTCAGACCCGACAACTTCGTCTTCGGTCAGTCAGGCGCCGGTAACAACTGGGCGAAGGGTCACTACACCGAGGGTGCCGAACTCGTGGATTCGGTCCTCGACGTCGTGCGAAAGGAGGCCGAGAGCTGCGACTGCCTTCAGGGTTTCCAGCTTACCCACTCCCTCGGTGGCGGTACCGGATCCGGTATGGGCACACTCCTCATATCCAAGATCCGCGAGGAGTATCCCGATAGAATAATGAACACGTACTCGGTCGTACCGTCGCCGAAGGTATCCGACACCGTAGTCGAGCCCTACAACGCCACCCTCTCCGTGCACCAGCTCGTCGAGAACACCGACGAGACTTACTGTATCGATAACGAAGCCCTCTACGACATCTGCTTCCGCACCTTGAAACTCTCCACACCGACTTACGGCGATCTGAATCATCTCGTTTCGCTGACCATGTCCGGCGTCACCACCTGCCTCAGGTTCCCCGGTCAGTTGAACGCCGATCTCAGAAAACTCGCCGTAAACATGGTACCATTCCCGCGTCTTCACTTCTTCATGCCCGGTTTCGCCCCGCTCACCTCCCGCGGTAGCCAACAGTACAGAGCCCTCTCCGTTCCCGAATTGACCCAACAGATGTTCGACGCCAAGAACATGATGGCCGCGTGCGATCCACGACACGGAAGATACCTCACAGTCGCCGCCATCTTCCGTGGTAGAATGTCCATGAAGGAGGTCGACGAGCAGATGCTCAACATCCAGAACAAGAACAGCTCGTACTTCGTCGAATGGATCCCGAACAACGTAAAGACAGCCGTCTGCGACATCCCACCCCGTGGACTCAAGATGTCCGCCACCTTCATCGGCAACTCCACCGCCATTCAGGAGCTGTTCAAGCGCATCTCCGAGCAGTTCACCGCCATGTTCAGGAGAAAGGCTTTCCTCCATTGGTACACCGGCGAGGGTATGGACGAGATGGAATTCACCGAGGCCGAGTCCAACATGAACGATCTGGTGTCCGAGTATCAGCAATACCAGGAGGCAACCGCCGACGAAGACGCGGAGTTCGACGAGGAGCAGGAGGGAGAGGTCGAAGAGGTCTAAATTTAGCCCCGATCCTAAGAACCTTCACCCAAAATCCTTCTTACCCAAAATCCCAAAAAAAATCCCCCTACCCAGTTTCCTCCTCGACATCGTATAACTCGCAACGACACGCAACGTGTCCAAAACCACGTCCACGCTTCTTAACTTTTGAGTTTCGTTATAACTTCTCTCTTTATTTTTTTTCTTTCGTACGGACAGTTTTTCTTTACGGCCAAGAGCTCTCACGAAGGCCCAAATCTCTCTGCCCAATTACCATCTAGATACAACTTTACTTCAGTGTCTTTACGAATACTATTACACGAGAGCTGAAAGACGAAGGCCGTGATAATACAGTGTACAACCGCGATAGCGGCTGACGACGTCATCTTTATTAAATTATTATCGAATAAAAAAAAAAGGTAATCTTTATTAATAACCCGTTACTCGTTCCGGTTTGCCTCCACGCTCCTTTATCGATCCCCTTTCTCCAGTCGTAGGCGTTTCAATCTTTGTAATACATGCATTATTAATGTTAAAACGATTACTTCGCAAGTCGTCGCGGCTGGGAAGTGGGTCACCGATATTCCAAAGGCGGTAACAGAGTTCGTTATCTTTGAAGAACAATTCGGCGGCTGCGATCAGGATCCTTCGATAAACGGTCCACTTCGCGAGACTCGCTTATTCGAGGGCGTAAAACATAGATACATAAAACAAAGACTTTAACGAATTAAACTGCAACGATGCGTAGCTTTTGTTCGTAATAATTAAAATGTCGAACAAGATGTAAGTTGGTAGGTGAAGAGCAGCAGCGCGTAGTTTTTTCTCTAAAGGTTAATTGAAACGTCAGGCAAGATATTTACACGCATTTTACATGAAGATAAGCGTTGATTCAAGCTATTTCGAGTGACGGGAGGGAAAAAATAAATGCTCGTCTTTTGTAGATACGGTAGAACTCGACATTGACGTCGATCGCTCACGACGCCACTATAACCCTTTTTTGCGGCCAACTCTTCAAATCCTTCCGGCGCGTGCTTTACCCTCCTTTACCGGCAGTGACACACACCGGGTACAGCTCGACGGTGAACCGAACAGCAGGGATCTGCAGCCGAGAGAGCTGCAGTCGCCGCTTCGAATCTGTATCTTCAACGAAGCAAGTAGACTACATATACTCAGAATACCAGGCACGTTTTTTTAATAATAACGCGACGCTTCACGATAGCTGCACATTATAATTAATGAGAATGTAACAGGTGCCGAAGCGAGGCTGTTCCGTTCCCGGATAACGGGAACTCCGTTTACCGTTAACACAATAAAGAAAAGTAATGCCTAATCGATATCCACCGACACAGATCGGACATGGCGATAGATAGATGGTTCATTTAGATTTGGCCCCATGTGTGGTCTACGACACTCGAAAGGTTTAAGTGGACGTTCGTCGCGATTTCCGGCGGCCACGCTCGTGTCAGGGCCTACGACCTGCGCTCATCAACATCATTACACTGTGTCCTTTCATTCGTTACCGAGAAATACACTTGATTCGGCACGCCCAAAGAGGCTCGTGCGTGCGGTGGCAAACTTCTACCCGCCGTTTTTCGAGGTACAGTTTTTTTTCTATGTATCGGCAGTACATCCTGCAGTATTTCCAGTACGCAGACCGGAAGCGAGTAAATTTCGGGGTTAGAAAAATGGATTCCGAAGGAGTTTCCGATTGCGCGATGGTTAACCTAAGAGCCGAAACATAATCTAACATTGTCATTGCGCCGCTCAAGTCTCCTCGGTGCGAGACAGCGAGGTTATTTGAGAAGAGTAGTTACAATAATAGAGATGAACTTTTTGTGACAGCGGGAGACAAAACGCACTCTCGACGAGAGAGTAGAGCTCGTCGAGCGTTTGCGCAGCTGGAGGCATTTCGCGCGCCCGATATCAGAAGGGCGTATTTCCTGCGTACCAGCGTTAATAAAATACGCCTTTTTGGCTCTGATCGACCGATATGCGTTCCCTCATTAGCCCCTCGTGCGCTATCGACGTTGACGACGTTTTCGTGCTTAAAACTGTACGGACTCGAGAGAATACACCGAGAACGGCGATAACGATGCTGTGCAACGATTTTTTTTCGAGTTCTTTTTTGCCGTCCGCCGTCGGGTCAAATCCTCCGAGATTCGTGTCCCGATACTATTTTTAGATAACTCGCTGCAGCGGCGCTACCCAACGAAGAGTTAAAGTACGCTCCGTGCGTTCGGGAGACGGGACACAGATTTCACGTGATATATGTTGTCTCGACGCCGCAAGCATTTTCGTTGACGCGTCGCTCAAACAAACCAGCAAACATCAGCGTTTTGTAATTTTTTAATATTATTTTTTCACACAATCACAGCACGAGTAAAGTTACCTTCGGATATTTATTGTATAGGCGCTGACTTTGTGATCGGTAATTTTTTTTTTGGCAATTGACTGTCAGGTGAACGCCAATTTACCGGTCCGGAAATGACCACACTGGACAAGAGTGATATTTAACTCTAAAAACCTCCACGGTCTCAACTTCAAAATTAACAAAGTACCAACCTCGTAAATCAGAAAAAAATTGATTTCGTAATAATTTTATAATATTGTTTCGGTGATTAATTAATTGATAAAAAAGAATTAAAATACGAATACCGTTACAAAGACAATGAGCGATAAAAATTCGTTAAAAATCAACCTAAACTGCTACAAAGTTGACTAAATTTGTGACAAAATAATGACGTCAAACCCCAACCACATAAATGCTTTTTGCTTTCTGACCATGTCAGTGACCCCTAAAAATAATAACTGGGTGCAACAAACATTTTCTGGACTAAAAAAATACTGTAATTTTTTGGTCAATTTGACGCTCTCAAAAAATCACCGTCACGGCACATCATGGCACAAGTTGTACTTTCCAATATTTCATGTTTTTTTCTTATAAATCTTGTACCGCTTCTGTGCTCTACGGGCACAGTTACGCGCGCATGCGCACACTCGTATGCGAAACTCATGTAAAAAAGGCCATTGTCCCGTATACATCTAAATAAATAAATAATTGTTTTTCAGCTCTATATCGGCAGAGACGAAGGTGCGAAATGCTGCATTTCTGCGAGAAACCAGCGATATTCTTCCTGCATCGTAAACCCGGACTCCAGACGCCAGGAATCTCGAGAATCCTCCGGGCCTTCGGTGGATAAATTAACACCCAGGCATTTCAAATGACCCGAAGAAGACTATCCAGCTGCGAGACTCGGCCATCACGATAATTCCTTTTATTTATTTTATCCCATCCGTCTCTGCTCTCAGGGCACGACGGCCGGAAGATGAGGGTGGAGAGGGTTTGGAAAAAGGTTCGTAAACACGAAGAAAAATTGAGAAGTAGCCACACGTGTTCCTCAGTCCGAAGGCCACGATGGGCTGCGCGCCGAAGAGGAGGAGGCTTCTTCTTGAGCTCAGGACGAAGTTCTTCCCCCACCACGGGGCTTTCCTCACTCCCTGCGCCGATGAGGTCGAACATCGTCAGCTCGGGGATTGACCGATGGAAGTACAAGTCGATTCTGTATCACCGACGAGTCGACAACTGCCTCGGCGGAGCTCCGAATAAATCAGCACCGAGCCGTGCAGAGCCGCGCAGCCGAGCGACGGACGTCCCGAAGACATTGAAAATAGTACTGCAGTTCGCGTACTCGGAAGAAGGGGGGGAGCCTCTTCGTTGACTATTATTCGCACTCGTGCTCGCACGAGAGTCATCCCGGTGACTTGCGCACTCGTTGCACGACGATAGTCGCGAAGAGAGTTCGACGACTGGGGTACGACCAGAAGACTCGGAGGAACGCGTGCCAGACGACCGCCGTACCGTTCACCGGGCAAGTCGGACGATCGCACAGAGCCGCTCCCGACAACTCCTGGCCAAAGGCTCGCGCACAACCTCAGGCACTCTGCACTTGCTTCTTCGATCCGGGACTCGGATTTATCTTCTTCGATCTTCAACTTCGGGCGGTTTTGTAACAATTCACCAAGCAAGATGAGAGAGATCGTTCATCTTCAGGCCGGACAGTGCGGCAATCAAATTGGAGCCAAGGTACGTTTAGTCGATTTAAAGATAGCTTATTAAATTTAAAAGTCGTTTATTAAATTTACAGATAGTTTATTAAATTTAAAAGACGTTTATTAAATTTACAGATAGTTTATTAAATTTACAGATAGTTTATTAAATTTACAGATAGTTTATTAAATTTAAAAGTCGTTTATTAAATTTATAGATAGTTTGTTAAATTTACAGATAGTTTATTAGATTTAATTGTTTTCTAAACGGGGATGATTTTTTTTTTAACTTTCTTCGCACTACGAGACGCGTATTATTTCCACATGGGACTTGTTTTTTTTTTGGAAACTAGAAGGGATTTTTGGAGAATATATGTTGGTAGGATTCGGTAGGAGCGATGGCCGTGAAAAGATGCCGGCTCTAGGAGGGATTGACGGTGAGGCATTATTGCGAGGACAGATGAATATAATTTACGTTTTATGCTCCGGTGCGAAGGAAACGTGTATTTACGGCGCACGCTGGAAACTCAAGGAATTCGTGCGAGAGAAAATTGTACCGGCGGTTATTACTTCGGTGAATGATAGAGTCGAGGGGAAAGAAAAGAAGAGGAAGAAAAAAAAAGAACAGCCCGAAGGTTTTTGCAGCAAGGTGGAGCGTGTCGTGTATACCTGCTTCGTTAAATTATTACATCGTGTCCGCAGCTCGAAACACGATACCGCTGCGCGGTTCTTGTAGTACTTCTTCCTCCTCGGGGCTGCCTCAGTTAGACGGCGAAACTATATCTCCCCCAGATAAAGTTGTACCGAGTGTATCCGTTCGATGTCCCGTCTCGCAATTTCCTGGAACGACCGGAACCGTGGCCCTGAAGGGCTTCTCGCCGGCGTTGCGTTTCCGACAACTTCCGAACATTATCCTCGAATTATAACTTTGGAAGCAATTTTTTTTTGTTTATTTTTTAATTTACCTATTTTCAAAAACGGTTTTGTCTCGTTCATTTGAAGAAATAAAAACGAAAAGTTGTTTATAAGATGCGTTTTTAAAAATAGTTCGGGAATACAAAAGAATCTTTGATTATACTCGCGCGATCGTGGATCCCTCGCGGCTTTAACGTGACTAATCGACTAGACGGGCTGAGTAACGCTTGCCGTGAAGAGCAAGCGAGATAAAAATTCGCGGTCGGGAGTCACGATCGTTCTTATCAAAGCTCAATGAATATTTCGGTCTCGATGCCACGTTACTGTGCGGTGAAAGAAGGTTGCTTGCACATGTAACGACAAGTTTCGTCTCCAGAAGGAATGACATTATCTTGTTGTTAATTTAATAGTAAACAATTAAATAAAAATCGGACATTCGTGCACGCAAACATTTTGTTAATTTTTACAAACTAGTCTCGCGAAAATTTGATGTCAAATTTGCGATTAAAAAAATGGCAAAATAACGATTAGAGAAAAAATGGCTAAAAAACGATTAGGGAAAAAATGGCTAAAAAAGATTAGAGAAAAAAATGGCTAAAAAACGATTAGAGAAAAAAATGGCTAAAAAACGATTAGGGGAAAAAATGGCTAAAAAAGGATTAGTGAAAAAATGGCTAACTAACGATTAGAGAAAGCTCTTGTACTGTACAATAAAGCGAAAGGGAAGAGTCTGAAGAATGTCTCTTAGATGGCTGATTGGTCGTGTTTATCTCGGCGCGCTGTGCAAAGAAAATAGAATGAGCAACTTTAACGAAGGGAATGAGAAAATTTTCGCCGGTGCGTGAGTCAGTCGTGGCGCGCGGTCGTTGCCAAGGCTCTCGCGCGCCGTCGACGATAGCCGGGAGACACCGTCGTATCTTATAGCCGGCGAGAAAGAGTAGATTATCGTGCGACGAATTGAGAGCTCGTGCTGTCAATTATCTCAGATGGACGACAAACGCTTCCCTTCGAAGCAACACGCGCGGCATCGTTAAATCTTAGAACCGCGCTCGCCGAGCTCGGAGTCATTCGATTTCCTGGAAGATATAGAAGTCGAAGCATTCTTTTCGGATTTAATTTTTGAAAAGGTTTACAGGCATTAAAGTATGAGCAGCTTGTCGAAGAATTTTTCATTCCTTTCGTACGACGCGAATTATTAAGGCAGAGTGGCGTGAAATGGACCGATGTCTTCAATTTCAGATGAGACGTGTTCTTTTTTTTTAATTAATTTTCATTTTGCTTCCTCATAGAGGAAGATTTGTTTTGGTAAAAAAATATAAATTCGCGATTTTAATGAAAACATGTTCAGAATGTTCCAAAACGTCGAAAAATTACATTTAGAAAAAATGTCCGGATGTATGTTTGTGTGTGTGCGTGTGTATATGTGTGTGTGTGTGAAATGGATGTGCAAAATTCAAACCGCTATAACTCGAGAACGCCTTGACAGATCGAGCGAAAATTTGGCACACATCATGTATGATCAGTAGTCAATGTTTGGTCAAAATTTCGTCCAAAAATGTTCAGTTTTTTTTTGTACGCAATTTCTTCAAAAATGTCTGTTCGCCTTTATCCGGGAACTCGCGATGGTCTTTCGGTTCAGGGTTCTAAACTTGCTCTTGGTCTGAACTTGCGCTCATAGATTCGCGATCAGGGAACTTAATGACCAACGATCGTTATTTTTTATTATATAAGGACATGATGCCTACACGTGGTTGAAAAATAAATTATTAATTTAATTAACAAACACAACAAGTATTTACACTGCTGCATGTAAGTGAATTTAAAATTGATTGATTAAAAACAAAAGTTCGATGTCGTATGAAATAGTGTAAAGTGACTGCACTTCGGTTGAGTCTGCGGTAACGCGCCGTTTGGTATAATTTTTCAAGTTGCGGCCCTTCGTTACCAGTGAAGTTCTTAGGCTGATTTTGAAAAGTTGTATAGCTGAAGTAAAAAGGATAGGAGGGTCTTAGACATTCGGAGAGTTTGAGTAAACCAAATTGATTGGCAGATTGACAACGAGAAGTGCATTTTTTGCAAGTCGTCGAATGAAAATTGATTGAGTTTAAACGGGGAGCAAGACGCTCGCTGCACTGCTGTGTTTTTTTAGTAGGTTTCGCGCTAGGCTGACTCTCGCGGCGCAACGCGACGTACCTGAGTATGCGGTCTCATAAATGAGTCATTGCTTTCGCGACTCTTTTCTTTTTCGAAGCATTATTCATATGCAGAAAGAACTTTGGCTGTCTCGCACATATTTTATTACTATTGCTCGCACAATTTTACAACCCGACCTTTATTATGCGGTTCGAGAATTCCCGCTACTGACTAATTTGATTTTGCTTCCTCATATGAGGAAGCCAAAAATACAGACAATGCTTCCTCATAGAAGAAGCTTCGCGAATAAAGGAACCTTATGAGAAAGCGATATGAAAATTTCAACTCCCAACTTTTATGAGAAAACGATATGAAAATTGCAACTTCTAACTTTTATGAGAAAGCAATATAAAAATTTCAATGTTCAACTTTTATGAAGAAGCGATATGAAAATTTCAATTTTCAGCTTTTATGACGAAGCGATTTGAAAATGTCAATTTTCAGCTTTATGAGGAAGCCATATGAAAATTTCAAGTTTCAACTTTTTTTTGTGTACTGCAAAAAAATTATTAAGAGGGTCCATTTTGCCCTCTAGTAATTTGCGGTAGAGTAACGATTTGCGGTAGAGTTACAGGACCGGTTTATGAATCGAGTCTCGTCTCGGTTATAACTATGCTCGTTTCGTTCGTACAGATTCGTATTGCACTGCAGGTATGTGAAATACACCGCAGATAAATAAAGAAGCTGAGTCGGTAACTCTCGTCCGAGTGAAGAAGATGAGTTGCACAGAGCGCCGAGACGAAGGACTCTTCCGCGGACAATCGACGCTTCTTATTTTTTCCTTCTTCTCCTAGCGAAGAAGAAACGTTTTACCGTTTCCGAGGAGCCAGCTGCATTGCATGCATCGCCGATTCCGAGCCTTGAGATATTCACCGCAACAACTATAATACCTATACACTATAATTATTTACAGGAAAGATGCTGTAGGAAAAAAAAAGATCACAACATTGTTTCATTTCTTCCGAAGAAACGATGCAACGTTCAGCGATGTTTTTCTCGTCTTCGATTCCGAGCTTTGAGATACGCGCCGCTGTAACTATAATACCAAGTTTCTTTACTGAAAAAATGCTGTAAAAAAAAAACTATCGGGAAATTGTTTCATTTCTTCCGCAGAAACGATGCAATGGTCGGTCGATCGTTTTTCCGTCTTCGAGCGATGAATCGTATCTGCGTTCGGAGAAAACGCGAGATAAAGACGTTCGCCGGATGAGCCGTTGGGGAAGTTCACATCCGCGTAGACACAAACGATCCGTTCATCCTAATAATAGCCGTCCGCCCGAGAGAAAATAAAAAATAGAGAAAAAAAAAATAAGACAAATCGAGAAGATAAATGGAAAAAGGGGTGGGTCGTTGGAAGAGGAGAGTAACTCACGGCAGGAGGGCATGTTGAAGCGTTAATTTTGTCAGGGTCTATTCCTGGACCGGGGAAAGTTATCCTTGTTCTTGGTTCTCTCTCGCGGTTCTCCGTTCCCTTATTTCTTCTCTCGGGCTAAATGCAAACTCTCTGTGCTTGTCGCGACACGCGACACATCGGCGAGACACGTTTTCTCAGTTTAATATAATTCACCGATTTGTCGGTAAAAAAAAATACGGTAGAACCTCGCTTATCCGATCTTCGATCAACCGAGCAGTTGGCTCGGATAATACGGAAAACTTGGATTCAATGGAAAAATGGTCCGTAAAGGCTACTTTGTTGCCTACGCCCTCAAAAATGTACAAGTTTGCTGCGTCTTTATATTGCGAGATGCAAATACAACAGTTCCGATTTTAGAGTCAATGGTTTATGTTTACATGAAATTAATTGTAATTAACTAAATTAGAATTATATTTTAACAAGTGACTATATTAATTAATAAAGTTAATGTTTATGTAAAGTGAGTTATTTTTTACATATATAATAGTAGTACAAGTTTGAATTGAGTATATTATCCGTGTTATACGAGATTTTACTTATCCGACTTCCGCTGTCGGAATTCTACAATGTAAAAACGGAAATGAAAAAATCACTGATCGAAGTTTACATTTTTATTTCAGTTTTGGGAAGTAATCTCCGAGGAGCACGGCATCGATCCGACGGGCATTTATCATGGGGACAGTGACCTGCAGCTCGAGCGGATTTCCGTCTACTACAACGAGGCTTCTGGCAAGTATATTAGGAGAATTTTTTTTTCTCTCTACGAAGCAGACGTGAGTCATCGCGGGGCGAGGAATCTCGAAACTCGCGCGGAGAGACGCGTCCGCGAGACGATCGCGCTGCACCGGGAGATTCCCCGGATCCTTGAGGCGACCCCGCACACTCGGAAATAGAAACTTCGAAAGACCGAAAAGCGCGCGCCCGAGACTCGCCCAAAAGGACAACTTCGACGTACACGCAAGAGAGAAAGGAGAGGAGTCGGGAAACGCACGCAGCCTCGCGCTTTGGCGACGGAAATAAACCCTTTGCCGGCACTGTCGTCTCGCGATTTTGCATTCCATCTGAGATATCGTCGGGCGACGCGATACATTAACGCTGTAGTAATTTTGACGCCGTAAGAAATTGATATAAAACAAAGTTTATTTTTTTGAAAAAAATAACAGATGTTCACAAATATCCAGAATTTCATTTACTTGTTAATTTCTCAACTTTTTTCCAGTAAAAGTTGATATAACAAAATACATTAAAAATATTAGATCGCTAAAAATCGGACAATTACCGTCTTCTCTGGCGACGGAAATAAACCCTTTGCCGCCACTTTGGCCTCGCGATTTTATATGCCATCTTATCGTATTATAACAAATCTATAACAAATTCGACACTGGAAAAAATTAGTTTAAAACAATATTTATACTTGGAAAGAAATATATATATTACTTGCTAATTTTATAACTTTTAAAAGTAAAAGTTGCCAAAAAAATATATAGAAAATATTAGATCGCTAAAAATCTGACATTCAACTTCCTTCGTCGAATAGATCGATACCCGCGTCATTCCATCGATCGAACGTACGCTAGCTCATTCGGAAAAATCCTCATGCCCGTCCTCCATACTATTTTTTCTAATAGATTAAAAAAAATTATTCGTAGACAAAACAAAAAAAAAAAAAAAGAAAGTTAAAAAAAAAAAAAAAAAAAAAAAAAAAAAAAAAAAAAAAATTGAATAAAACGAATAAAAAAAAAAATTGTAAAATTTCAGTGGCAACGTCGACCAATGGAGGGAAGTACGTGCCCCGAGCAATTCTCCTGGACCTCGAGCCGGGAACCATGGACGCGGTGCGCTCCGGCGCCTACGGCAAGCTCTTCCGTCCGGACAACTTCGTCTTCGGTCAGTCGGGTGCCGGGAACAACTGGGCCAAGGGTCACTACACCGAGGGCGCGGAGCTGGTCGACTCGGTCCTCGACGTGGTGCGAAAGGAGTGCGAGAACTGCGATTGTCTCCAGGGCTTCCAGCTGACCCACTCGCTGGGCGGTGGCACCGGTTCCGGCATGGGAACGCTTCTGATATCGAAGATCCGCGAGGAGTATCCCGACAGGATAATGAACACCTACTCGGTGATGCCGTCGCCGAAGGTGTCGGACACGGTCGTCGAGCCGTACAACGCGACGCTCTCCGTTCACCAGCTCGTGGAGAACACCGACGAGACTTACTGCATCGACAACGAGGCGCTCTACGACATTTGCTTCCGCACCCTGAAGGTCTCGAATCCGTCGTACGGCGACCTGAACCACCTGGTGTCGCTGACGATGTCGGGAGTGACGACTTGTCTCAGATTTCCGGGCCAGTTGAACGCCGATCTGCGAAAGCTGGCGGTGAACATGGTGCCGTTTCCTCGTCTTCACTTCTTCATGCCGGGTTTCGCGCCCCTGACCTCGCGCTCCATGCAGCAGTACTCGGCCCTCTCGGTGCCCGAGCTCACTCAGCAGATGTTCGACGCGAAGAACATGATGGCCGCGTGCGATCCCCGACACGGAAGATACCTGACGGTCGCCGCTGTTTTTCGCGGAAGAATGTCGATGAAGGAGGTCGACGAGCAAATGCTCAGCGTTCAGAACAAGAACAGCTCCTACTTCGTCGAGTGGATTCCCAACAACGTCAAGACTGCCTGCTGCGACATACCGCCCAAGGGCCTGAAGATGTCGTCGACTTTCATCGGCAACACGACCGCCATACAGGAACTCTTCAAGCGCATCTCCGAGCAGTTCAGCGCGATGTTCAGGAGGAAGGCTTTCCTTCACTGGTACACCGGCGAAGGCATGGACGAGATGGAGTTCACTGAAGCAGAGTCGAACATGAACGACCTCGTGTCCGAGTACCAGCAGTACCAGGAAGCCACCGCCGAGGAGGACTTCGAGGCCGAGGAAGGCGCCGACGACTTTGAGACCTGCGAGCAGGAGTGAACGGATTCGTCGTAAAAAAAAAAAAAAAAAAAATACACGATTCGGCGATATACACGCGTAACTGTTAGTCTCACCAGTTCGCGTTTTTTCGACTACTAAACGAGACGCAGCACTGCTCATTTTATTAATTCTAACAATATTGGTTCGTAAATCATCGTGAGTTTGTTGCTCGGGCAGCGATTCGAGCTCTCAGCTTTATTTACTACTTTTCTACTGAGTCATCTTTTTTATACACGAAATTATGTTACTGTGAGGGATGAATCGGAGTCACTGGACGACGGAGAGTTCGAGGGCTATGTGAAAGATTAAATTACGGTGGATTACCGATGTTCGTCGAATTATCTTATATTAAGTGATATAAATTATGAATTATCGCTGCACTATTGTACGTTCCTTGATCTTTTGTTTTTTTTTTGTACGAAAAAAATAATTATGTGATATCCGATCTTGTTGAAGTTAATCTTCCTCCTCCTCCTCTTCCTCGGTTTCCTCGTCGTCGCCGATGAGATTTTCATCGGCGACCGCTTCCTGGTACTGCTGATACTCGGACACGAGGTCGTTCAGGTTGCTCTCGGCTTCGCTGAACTCGCTCTCGTCCATTCCTTCGCCCGTGTACCAGTGAAGATAGGCCTTCCTCTTGTACATCGCGCCGAAAGTCTCGGCGATTCGCTTGAACGGTTCCTGAATCGCCGTGGTGTTCGACAGAGATGTCGCCGCCATTTTTACACCCCGGGGAGGAATATCACAAATCGCCGATTTAATGCTGTTCGGTATCCACTCGACGAAGTAATGACTGTTCTTGTTCTGTATGTTCCACATCTGCTCGTCGACTTGCTGGAAACATAATCGTCACCGAAGTTAAGTACTGAGAGCTTTGTCAGCTGAGCCGTCGAGGGAACATCCGGTATCGACCGGAAGTTCGACCAGTACCGGATGTTTCGGATCTGCCGAGGGTCGGGAAGAGCGGGGCAATATGGACCATTCTCCTCCGTTCGAGATGAGTCTTTCTTTTTGACTCCAAAAATAGCCCGTCTTGCCCCACTCCTCCCCCCTCCATTATCGGCTGTTCGATCGCTACCGGATGTTTCGGATCTGCCGAGAGTTGCACTGTAAAAAATGTCTGCATCGACATTAATGTACTTGTATTGGAAGCTTTTATGCATAACCTAGTATATTAAATTTAATATACAAATGTTGTGTAAAATGAATGTACGGTAAATAAAAAATAA